>PVHX01000153.1:323768-401028 GCA_004024805.1 Geosciurus inauris
GCGCAGGGGGAACAGCAGCAGGATTGGATGGGGATGGGTGAAGTCACTGGGTGGTCAGTGGGCCTTTAGACTCATAGGTTTGGCTACCATGGGCCCAGTTGGCCTTTAGGTTATTGATAGGTCTGGCTACAGTGAGCTCATTGCCTGGCCTTCGGATTAGCTGACTCAAGTTGCAGAACGACTTTTTGGCGCCAGGGAGGGGTGCCGTTGTGTTGCAACTTCCAGTAACTGGGTGGGGGACCTAGGGCTCTGGACAAGAGGCCTAGAGTCACAAAATGGCTTTAGTCTGGTCCTTTCACTGGCATCCTTAACTTACAGATGAAGAAAATGAGGTGATACAGGTTAAGTGGCTTGTTTGATATTATATTCCAGGGGGAATGGGAGGCTCAAATCTGAACTCTGGCATTTGGTCCCCAAGGCCCCTTTTCAGGTAGGCTGAGCATTTGCCTGATGTGGACGCCCTTGAAGTAAAGCCAGAGGTTCATAGTGGCCCAGGTGCTTCTCCAGCTGCTCCACCTCTGCAGGCTTCTAGGCCCCTCCCTCATGCTTCACTCTCTCCTGCCGCCAGGTCTTTGCGCATGCTGTTCCTTCCTCCTGGAACATGGCTCTCTCTCCTGTCCACCTGGCTCCCTCCTGGCCATCTTTCCGGCCTCAGGTTTGCTTCCTTGCCCTCCCAAGGTTAGGAGTCCTGGTTTGTGCTTTCCTAACTCCCCCTGGACAGCACTTAGTGGTTCCATCCTGACACATAGTTGTTCTCAGGAAATATATGCTGACTGAATGAGGAGGATACTGAAGCTCAGAGAAGAAAGTGATCTGCCTGAGGTCCCACAGCTGGTAGGCAGCAGAACCAGGATGAGAACCTGCAGTGTCCACTGCAGATAGCACCCAACCATGACCTGTGGAGATCAGGGCCACCCACATCCAAGGATGCAGCTTGCCTTGCGTTCCCTGCTCAGAACCCGGCTTAGGCCCGGCCCTGGCCCGTTGTTCCTGAGGTTCTTTTCCCTCAGGCTGGCTGTCTCCCTCCAGCCTCCATGGCCGCTCCAGCCCCATGGGACCCAGAAAAAGATTCCCCATATCGGCCCTGAGTCACCCCTGGCCTGGTCTCTTCCTCCTCTGCTGATCTCTGCTCACACAGGGTCCCTCCCGGCTCTGACTCACGCTTTCTGATCTGCTCTGAACTTTGGCCAAGAGGCCAGCTTCTTTCTGGCAGAGCGAGATGAAATAAAACAAGGCCCGCGCGCCCCTCCAGAGGTAGGGACACGGAGGCCCGCCCCCCACAGCGCGCGAGTGCGTCACTCCTCTCTCCCGCCTTTGGCCTCCGTCTGGTCCCCCCACCCCCACCCCCCCCCACCCCGCGCAGGATCTGGTTTCTGCTCTCTAATCCGTCTGGGCTGGGAGGCAGCCAGGCAGCCATTTCCTGGTTCTGCGGGGGTCTGGGATTCCCTCCTGCCGCCTCTCGCTGAGCAAGCACGTCTATGGACGGTGCTCCAGAGCAGAGCCTGCGAGCTGCCAGCAGCAGCTGGGGGCACCCAGCCGCCACCCAGCCTGGGGTGAAGCCTGTGCCAGCCACACTGGGCAAGCCAACTCTCTGAGCCTGAAGTTCTCCATTTGTAAAGGGGATGGAAGTGTAGGATTGTTCTTCAGATTAAGAAATAGGAGACAAAATGCTGTCGTTCACTAATTCACCAATGTAATGCCAAGCATCTGCGCATGCCAGGAGCCCAGGCCTCCCCTGAACCACAGGGAAAGGCCTGGACAACAGCTAGCTCAGCATCCAGAGGGGTCATGGGCCTCGAGATTTTCACCAGGTCTTACTTAACTCTTTTTTTTAAATACCTTTATTTTATGTATTTCTTTTTATTCCATGCAGAGGATCAGATCCAATGCCTCACACACGCTAGGCAAGCCTCTATCGCTGAGTTACAAACACAGTCCCATATTTAACCCTTTTAATGCCTCTCAGCAGAATGGATTATTATCCCTGCTGTACAAATGAGGGCACAGGCTCAGAGAAGGTAAGTGGCTCATTGGAGGTCACACAGCAAGTCAGTATTAGAGTTAAAATTTACATCCGTGTTTATTAATATGGAAGCCTTTGCACTCACCTGTCCTCTGGTTGTATCTTCCTATCTGTGAAAGGAGACACAGTTGTGTAAAGGAGCCGGGGCCCTTACTTCAGCTGAGAGCTCACTCTGCTAGGCATCTCTGAGTGCATCAATTTTGTGAGGGCCAGCACATGTGGCTCTGGATGGCTGGGCTGTGGGAGAGAGAGCGGGGTAGGTCCCGACAAGCACGTCTTGCTTGGGGGAGTGGTCAGTGGGTGTCTCGAACAGCTGAGCCCTCTAATGGCAGAGGACCCTGAGGTCCTCGAGACTGGTCTGGGGACCCACGGGACAAAAGCCATCCCCTAGAGCCCTGGCCAGGGTAGGGTGTGGAACTCGGGCAGATGAGGCAGGTGACCTTACAGTCCCTACCCCTTAGATGCTGAGGGCGTATCTTCTCCAACACCATGAGGAGGAGGGGGAAGAGCAGCTGCCATGAGTGGTGTCCAGGTGCCTGGCTCTCCAGGTTCCTTCCTTCCCTCGGGCTCTGGAAGGTGGAGAGTGTATCCAGGCTGAGGGCAGAGCCAGGGCGGGACCTGCATCCATCTGATTCCAGAACCCACATTCTGTGCAGCAGGTCTTGGAAGGCCTGTGGGGTTTGCAACACAGATTTGTACTCCACCTAGAGCCTGGATCTGCCATGGTGGCCTGTGCTGATGGTACCTCCAGTCTGTCCCTCACTGCCGGAGTCTGAGACAAAAAAGCCATGGTCACCTGGGATACAGAATACACAGATCTGGTCATTGCTATAGTGCCGGGCTGGAGGCCCAGTGGAGGTGGCACTATAGGCAGGGGACCCACAGGGTGGGCTGGGGCTCCTGAGAGGCAGCTTTATGTGGGTGGGTGTAGGGCAGGCCAGGAGGGCATGTCCTTGAGCTGGAGCATGAAGACTGTGGTTCCTAGGTGGAGACCATTGGGGACGCTTACATGGTGGCCTCCGGGCTGCCCCAGCGCAACGGGAACCGGCATGCAGCTGAGATTGCCAACCTGGCCCTGGACCTCCTGAGCTCTGTGGGTGACTTTCGGATGAAGCACGCCCCTGATGTGCCCATACGCATCAGGGCTGGCCTGCACTCAGGTATGAGAGGGGACCTGGGTGACACTAGGTGCGGGTGGGGTCAGTGTCCAGGCCTCTCTGGGGCATTGGCTTGGGACAGCCCCAGTGACTACTTCCAGAGTTCTGAGATTCTAAAATTCTATGCTAAAAGAATTTTGTTTCTTTTTTTCCTTTTATTATCTTCAAGTGCTAGTATATCAGAATCTGTGGCACTTGGACTCATGTGTATTTGTGTTTGGGTGTGCTGGTCTCAGCATCGAGTCAAGGTGTCTAATTCCATATAGAGTTACTGACACTCTGATGGAAGGCAAAACAAGAGTCTCTTGTGTGCGCACAACTAAATGTTTGCTGACACGGGCGACAGAGACTGCAGAGCAGCTGATACACCTTTCCCTCGTCCCCACTCCTTCCTCTCTCCCTCTGTGGCTGCCCTGCAGGATCAAGTCCACATGCACTGCACCCCGTGACCCCAGGCCCTTGCTCACCTTTCCACTCTCACTGCCCATCACTCCCCACCTGGCCCCCATCCATGCCCGGCTGCTTGTGTTTCCCATGGACCCCTGGGCTCTGCCTCTGAGCCTTTGCACCTGCTGTTTCCTGCCTGCTTGTTTCTCAACCTTCAAGACATAGCTCCTGCATCACCTCCTCCAGAGAGCTTCCTGGGCAGGGTTGGAGGTCCTTTTCCAGGCTGGCACAGTGATCCCTCACCCGAGCATTGATGGCAGTCACGCAGCTCCCCCAGGGGCTAGGACTGGCTCTGGTTTATCTGGTCCTCCCACACCCAGCCCAGAGCCTCACACAGGTGTCCTCTCTTCTCTGGGTGGGTATTGTGGGAGACTCCAGATGGCATTGTCCTCGCCCCCAACCTGGAGCCCAGGACGCACAGATGGAATGGCAGTGGGTAGGGAGGGGTGAGGCTGTCAGTGGGACGCTCTCTGGTCCAGGACTGCTGGAGCTCACCAGGCACATTCGGGTTCCAGGGCCCTGCGTGGCAGGGGTCGTGGGTCTCGCCATGCCTCGCTACTGCCTGTTTGGGGACACTGTCAACACCGCATCCCGGATAGAGTCCACAGGGCTGCGTGAGTATGGCATGCTCCTGTCCTGCGAGGGAGGGGCTCTCCTGCTTTACAGGCTGAGCGTCCTGGCTCAGTGCTTAGTCCCCACGACACCACCTGGTGGCAGCGTGCGCTAGTTGTCAGTAAAGCATTGAGGAGGACATGTCATTGCATTGGTCCCTTTAACCTGTAATGACCTCATGAGGGAATTAACAGAAAAAACAATGACTCCAGGTGCAGGACACTGGCTTGCTTAGTGTCCTTGCGCAAAGCACTCTTCCTGTAGCCTTTGTTTCCCCATTTTCAGTGAGGAGATCCCTTCTAGTTTTTTCTTTTTCTTTTTTGTTTAATGTTTTTATTTGTTCTCTTTAGTTATACATGACAGTAGAATGTATTTTGACATATCATACATGCATGGAGTATAGCTTCCCATTTTTGTGGTTGTACATGAGGTGGAGTCACACTGGTGGTGTATTCTGTATGAGCAAAACCTCTCTCCCCTCCCCCAGATCTCCCTGTCCAATCCAGTAAACCCCCACTCCCCGCCCCTGCCTATTGTGAGTCAGCATCCACATATCAGAGAGAACATTCAGCCTTTGGTTTGGGGGGATTGGCTTATTTCACTTAGCACGATAGTCTCCAGTTCCATCCATTTTCTGGCAAATGCCATAATTGCATTCTTCTTTATGGCTGAGTATATTCCATTTTGGAGATTGAATCCGACACCAGTTTTGTTTCCTCTTGACTGCATGCCAGCTCTCCTTATGTTGGGGCTGCCCTAGCCCCAACACAAGGGCATCTCTAACCACACAGGCCCTAGCTGGCAGCAGGAGCTACTCCGATAACTTGGTTAGAACAGCTAAAATGGTGAAGTCCTCAGGGCCTCTGCTTCTGGTTGTATAGGTTGTGTAATCCCTAATGTTGTTCGGTGCACATACTGTGTAACTGAACATGGTAGCCCCACGGGGTATTCCTGCTTTAAAAAAAAAAAAAAAACTGCTTATCTTCTCTGACTCAGCCTTCATAGACTTCCATCCACATACAAATCATGTTCCTAAGGGTTCTGACTTCATCTTGAGTTCCCTTAATATTCAATCTATACAGTTTTCTTTACCTCAGGATTCCTTGTAGTAACCAACAATCGAGAGAGACAGAGAACCAACGGGAGGGTATTGCATAAATCATAACTGAGTCTGCAACTGGTTAGACTGGAGCTTTTGAGGCTCTTGATGATTATACCAAATACTAGGCATGCTGCCACCAGCTGGCAACTTGACCATTGCCCTTCCCCTCAGCATACAGAATTCATGCCAGCCGAAGCACCGCGGACGCACTGCTCAGCCTGGACGAAGGCTATGAAATTGCCGTCCGAGGTCAGACTGAGCTGAAGGTGAGAGGATCTCCTAGTTCCCAAGGGCGCAGTTTCTGTGGGCAGCAGGAGAGCGCGTCATCTGCCCTGGCCATCTGGAGCTGGGCTGATGACCTTCACATGCGCTTTGTGCTCCCCAGATTCCCATGAAACATCTCTTCTCGGGAAACCATTTGGCCCGAGCAGAGCAGTCCCCAGTACTGACAACCTGCCTGTGTGGCACACTGATGCATGACACACATCGGACATTTGTCACTCACAGCAGTAGTGAAAGGCGTAACGAGGCCCCCATTTTATAGTTGAAGAAATTCAACTAGAAAGGAAAAGTGACTCATCCAGGAGACACAGCTCAGAACCCAGATCTGATGTCTCCACAGCCTGTGCTTCTCCAGAGCACTGTGGGGCTCCTAGTCATCCCTTGGACCCCAGGCTCGGTCATTGCCACTCACTAAACCTGCCATGTGCAGATACGCCTCTATCTCCTTCCCCCCGGGACTGTGAAGCCATCTCTGGGCACCCACCAGCCTGTGCCTGGCTCTGGGCTGTACTTGCTCATGGACCCCTCAAAGGCCAAGGAAGTTCTCTGACTGGCCTTGCCTTCTTGTTTTATGTTAACATTCAAAAAAAGGCCATAATACAATATTCCTCTTTTTTTTCTTTTGGTAGTACTGGAAATAAACCCGGGGCCTCGCCCATGCTAGGCAAGTGCTCTTTCACTGAGCTACTTCCCCAGCCCTTTTCATTCTTTAATTTTAAGACAGTATCTGGTTAAGGGGTCAAGGTTGGCCTTGAACTTGTGATCCTGCTGTCTCAGCCTCCTGAGTAGCTGGAATGATACTGGTCTCATGAATGACTTTTCTTCCTAGCCCATCTCTTCTTCTTTCTCCTAATTCTTCAGCCAGACCTCTGAGGGAGATAGGTTTAAAGGCCCAATGCTATGCACAGGCCCCAGAAATTGGGTGCTCCATGGGGCTCACTTCATTACACTATGGAAAGTCAGAGCAGAAGGGTACAGCTCAGAGAGGGGCAGTGACTTGTGCATGGTCACACAGCCTGGGAGTGCTGGTATGGATAGACTCCTGTGCTCTGTATGGCTGGAGATATAGGAGAGTGGCCTGGATAAGTGAGAGCAGGCATGTCTTGCTTGAGGGAGTGGGCGCTGGGAGTCCTGAGAAACAGAGGACTCTGGTGGTAGAAAGGGAGGCAGAAAGGAGGGGAGGACAGCATGCTGGAGTGGGGTTGAGACCCTCTAGACCAGCCAGCTCTGGCCTGAGCACCCTTCAGACTCCCTCACTCCTCACCTCTAGGTGCTGTCACTCCTGTCCCAGGGAGGCCACCAGGTGCTTTGATGGAGTGGGCTGGGGAGAATCACAGATGACAGGAGCCTCAGGTCCCAGCATCCCAGCCTCCTGGCCACAAAGTTCATGATTCCTTCTTTATTTGTTTCACAGATACATATGAACTTTTTTAACCCTCACAAAAACTGTATGAGGTACAAAGGAGACTGAGGCACAGAGAGGTGAAGTAAGTTGGCCAATATCACATAGCTAGTGAGCGGCAGAGTGAGTGGATCTGGACTCAGGCAGCTGCCTCCAGGCTCTAGGCTGCTGTCTACAGGCTGGAGGAATCACCCAGCTCTGCCCTCACTCTTCATTTGAGAAGGTTTGGGGGTGCAGGGGGCCTTTCAGCACCCTTCCTCTCTCTTCCAGGGGAAGGGCATAGAGGAGACCTACTGGCTGGTAGGGAAGGCGGGATTCCCCAGACCCCTCCCCACACCTCTGCTCATCAAACCAGGGTGAGTAGAGGGATTTCCCCAGACTTGACTCTTCTAAGTTTGATATAGGTTGTTTTTCTGATTATAAAAGTAATACGTGCCTCATGTGGAAAACGTGGAAAATACAGAATTCTTCTACTACTCATAACCACGGTCTTTCTGGGTCAGCACTGATGTGGCGCCTGTGTCTGGCCGGCAGGAATCAGGCCACTGGGGTGGAAGTGGGGGTTGGGGGCTCCTCATCCCACCCTGAGCTCCCAGCTCTTGCCCTGAGCACCCTCTGTATTATGCAGAGAGCTTAAGACACCTGGTGGTAACATGTCAGGACCTCGGGGTGGGGCACAGTGCAGTTTGCTTGGCCCTGCCCTTATTGCTGAGTATGCAGGATCTTTCCGGGTGATAATCTGGTAAATATTGCCATCTCTGTCACTGTTCACACAGTTTTTTGTTGTTGTTGTTGTTGGATTTTTTTTTTTTTTTTTTGAGATTAAGCAGGCAAGTCTTATAATCAAATGTAACAATTCTACAAAAACTCAGTAGTATTTTAAGTATTACTGACTATATCGTTCTTTCAGAGCTTTGGGTAGACAGCATATTAGGACATCAAGTGCAAATAACGTTTTTTCTGGTCTTAAGTGCCATTTTTCACACAAAAATATTTTGGCTTTCCCCCCCCTCCCTTCCTTGTTGCAGTTAAGGGGCCCTTGCTGGTCGGGTAAAGAGAGTAATGTTTGGCTCTCCATTCAAGATGTTAATCAAAGTAAGGCAAAGTAAATAAAAAGAGCAGCCACAAAAATCTGCAAGGCATTGCATCCAAGCACAGGACAATATGGGTAACAAAGAAATATGTGCACTTAATTAAATCCTGTTTTCTTCTTTGGAATTACATGAGGCAGCAGTACTAGCTACTGTCTAATATTGCACTTTGGTAGCATAAACACAGCTAAACACATAGTGCTAACCACTGACAACATCAGTACCTGCTCTAGCTGCATGGGCATTTACCTCTCAGTCTAGCATGCCGACTACAGCCCTATGTTTTTAAAAAGTTTTAATTGTTCGACAGTTAAGGCATTAGAGAAAAAGGTTGAAGGCTATATTAATATGTACAAGCGTTCGCCTCTGTTAGTATATTGCTTTCTAGAATACACTGTTCAAATAGTCTTATTTTTGTGATATTAAAAACTATGGAGTTTCCCTTATTAAAGTCCAAACCATCAACAATGAAAAAGTACAATATAAAATAATACATAAGAAGCCACAATATTCAGTTGCAGATCAATCTAGAAATTACTACCTACATGTAGCCACTTCATTTTTGGTTCTGCATTTTGGCCCCTACTTCATTTTTATTTACAACTGGTACCTGCTGAGAAAAAGATCCAAACCTTTCAACTGTACATGTGTTGTGGAGGGTATTACCCTTCTCCTCAGATGTTTGTTGTGTGGTGCTAGGGATTGAACCCAGGGTGCATCCTAGGCAAGGGCTCTGCCACTGAGCCACAACCTCCAGCTTGCCTCAGGTGTTCACACAGTTTTGAGACATGGAATTTGAGGAGCCAAAGGGCACCCACCATTTAGGAGCCATCTGAAGCAGATTCTCTGAGAGCATGAGCCTGCTGGTGGCTTGGCTCTTCCCTCTATCCTTTTAGGACCCACGTCTCTCCCTGGGGCCACCTGGGAGCAGGGCTGTTTTGTTCTGAGTCATCGAACAGTCCACAGAAGGCAGAGGGCAAGGGACACAGGTGTCGCCCCTGGCTGAGAAGGTCCTGGGGCCTCACAGCATGACAGCAGAACTTGGGCCAGAGCCAGGTTTGTCCTCTTTCTGCCCAGAATTTCCCCCATTACAAATTCCTCCCAGCTCTTGCAGAATGGACCCCTGCCCAAGGTCACCCCTTTCCATTGCTCAAAGAAAAGAAATGTGTGGGGCACAGGTGGACTTCCTGGGAAAAGACTAGAACTCAAGCAGGCCAGGCCACACTTCAAAGCAGACAGGACTTGGGTAGACAGGAGCCATTGTAGGCAGCTGATCAAGCAACCATTCCTCTCCTTTCCTGTTGTCAGGGAGCCGAGACCTCAGGACCCAGAGAGCCTGGGGCACAGCTATGCCTGAAGGCAAGAGTTGCCTCTGGTCACCTGAGTGCAGCCATCTCCTCACCACACACAGCAGGGTCCAGAGAGGCTCCCAGTGGGGAAGGGAGCACTGATGGGCAGCACTGGCAAAGGGAGATGCCTCCTGGGTACAGAACACACAGGGCATGCTTTTTACACGGACACACCAGCCTCCTAGGTGCAGAACCAGCTCACGCTCATGGACAGGCCTCGCAGTCCAGGGCCCTTCGTTTGTGCAGTGTTGGTGTGGATGGCTGCTGAGGCCGGCACAGTGTTAGGAAGACTCAGGTTTGAGGCCAGAGGGGGCCCCAGCCTGGGTTCTGGGTGGCCTCAGGAGGTCCCTCTCCCCCAGCCTGGCTCCCAAGGCCCTTAAGGAGATTCCATTAGTCTGGCTACATTGCCACAGCGGCCCCAGCCCACCTGCCCCCAGTAGCAGGGCCATGGTCCTCCCTATTGTTCCTGTACCCTGAGGTCTCCCCACTGTGCGCTAGGAGCAGGCCCTCTGGCCCACTTCCCCACATGCCCACCCACCGCTCCTGCCTCTGCTTCTCAGAGGGCCATGTCTGCTGACGGGCCTACTTCCTCCTGCCCTCTCCCTGGCGCCCCCGCAGTCTGATTTCCACCCTATCCCGCCCACAGGGTTCTCAAAAAGGTCACCCGTGACCTCCATCCATGTCACTAGATCTGTGGGCAGCTGCAGTTCGTCACTGACAGCCTCACAGCCTCTCTCTTCCTAGAAGCAAGCGGGCCCAGCCTCTGCTCCCTTCTCCCTCCCAGGCTGGTCTCTCTCTGCTCCCTGCCAGCTCCTTCCCTCTCCTCTCCCAACTTGAGTGCCAGGGCTCCATATTGCCCCTCTGGGCTTCCCTTCCTATGCAGGCTCTGAGGGTGCCTGGCACCAAGTGCTCCTCCAACCTGCCTTGGACTCCCAGGCTGGTGTCCTCCCCACCCCAGTCCTTCCTTCTGGGGCTCTCAAGGCACCACAGACCCCAAAGGTCTAACTGCCTTTGAAACCCAGTCCTCCTCCAGAGTCTCCTTCTCACCCAGGGCCTCGCCCTCCTCGGTCAGAAAGTGGCATGCTGTCCCAGACTCCTCCCTGTCCCAACACCCACCTCCATCTAATCTGTCAGCAAGTCTAGAGCCTCTGGGACCTCCAGGCAGGAGGGTGTCTGCCTAGGCCAGGGGCTCAGCTGCCATGGACCCCCACGCGTAGGCACACGCAGCCTGCAGCCCGGCCTCCGTCTCACCCTGACCTGTGGCTGGTTCCCCATCCACCCTGGCCCCACTACAGGGCTCTCAGCCAGCTTCCCCTAGTCCACTGGGTCCCCTCCATCCACCTCCACCTGGCAACAAAGTTGATCTTTGAAAAGCACAAACACGATGGATATGGAAATTCCCTTCAGTGGACCCTCCAGGGCCGTCCTCTTGCTCTGGGGCTCAAGCCCGCACTGCCACACAGCCTCCCAGGCTCCGCCAGCCCAGCCAGCGCCTGCCCTGTGGCCACCTCTCTGCCACCTTCCTTGCTCACTGCCTGCCCCTGGGCCTCCTCCTGGTTGCTTCCTAAAGCGCACTATCCTTCTTTCCACCTCAGGGATGTGACTCTTGGTGTTCCCTGCCCCTTCCTATCCTGTAGGTCTCAGCTCAAATGTCACTTCCATGAGAGGATGACTCTGGTCACACGCTCTGAGTGGAGCTTTGCTGTCACCTTCCAGCCCATTCCCCGGCGTGGTGGTCTCCACACCACTTGTAACTCCCTGATATTTCTTGATGACGTGTTTATGGGACTTTCACCTGCCCTGCAAGTCTCTTGAGACCCTGGACAGCCAAGGTGCCTGTACCTCCGCCCGTTAGTGCCCGCCACCCAGGGAGTGTGGGCTTCTGATCAGCCTGGTTCTGTCCTTGCAGGCACTGTGGGAAGCCCAGCTCCCAGCCTTCCTCTGGCCACCCTGTCCTGGTACGGGGAACCTGCAGATCTGGCAGCTATTTGTCATCCCCCACGCCTGAGCTCTCTCAGCTGATGACTTTTCCACTCCCAGACAGAAACTTTAGAAAGTGCCAGAAATATTTTCATTGTCTTGGCTCAGGGAACAAGGGAAGAGAGGAGAGATTAGTTGCAGTGAGCATCCCCCAACTTAGGAACCTCCCAGGGCAGAATCTGCACTCAGATCCTGCACAAAGCTCACAGGGGCCTTGTGCACGCACACGCGCATGCATGCACACACACACACACACAATACCCATCATGGGCACTAGGCATGCACATACATGGAAACAGCACTACATGCCCCTCCGCTCATCTGGAGATGAGATAACAGACAGACACACACAGATCTCTGCCAGAGGGTCTGGGGTGCCAGCTGGACGGGAACTCATCTTGGAGTTGGATTTACAAGGCTGTTACCACATTTTAGTTGAATTAAATGTTACATCTGATTTTTTTAAAGCCAAAATTTCCCAGACGCTTTTATCTTCACCTTACATATTTCCCCTATCTGCAGAAGCTATTTAGCCTCTCTCTGGGGGTGTTTGGAAAGCCTGGCAGAGATCAGGGCAAGGGCACAAAAGCTTTTCCTCATCCATGTCTGGATGTAGTCACCAACTCAAGCAGCAGAGCCCAAAGGAGTGCCTCTGTCACATGACAGGACACTCCATGAAGCGGCTCCTTCTGTCCATGCATGAGGCCCTGGGTTCTATCTCCAGCACTGGGGGGTGGGTGGGGGAGTGCCCCTTGTCATGCTGCTGTGTGGTGCTGCTATCACTCAGAGCCTTGCTTCCCTCACTGTGTCAAGGCAGGAACCTAGTCTGCCTGCCCCAAGTACCCAAGGACAGCAAATGAGAAAACAAAAGTAGGTCCTGGTGAGAGACCAGAACTACTGAAAATTTGCGAATCACTTGAGAGTCACAGAGCCCCTAGCTCCAGGGCCTCACTGCCTCTCAAGGTCATGTCGGGGCAGAGCTGGGGCTGGCTAGCTCATCTCCTGGAGGCCACTGGACTGGAAACCATACATGCCGATGAGGGAGCCTCTGTGTGGCCTTGGAGAAGTCACATCGCCTGTCTGAACACTGGGTCCCTGCAGTTCGTGGGCAGGGGGTGCCCATGGCTGGGCTGCTGTGGGGTCAGGAGTCAGGGACCCAAAAGGAGTAACTGCCCAGCTCTCAGCAGGGGTCCACTGCCCACAACTATTGTTCTGGGTGGTCATTTATGATTCTCACTTCTCCTTTTTCCTCAGAGATCCCTGGCGGGACCTCATCAACCAAGAAATCAAGGCAGCCTTTGCCAAAGCCCGCCAGGGTACAGCGGGGGCCTCGAGCTCAGAGAAGGCCCCGGCCTGACCCTGAGTGGAGGAACAGGCCAGGCCAGGCCCACCAGCCAAGCCTCCTGTACTTGGCTCCCGCCCTCTGCCCCACTTCCTGCAGAGGACTGTCTTGCTGGGCTCTCTGGTGGCCAACCAGGTGCTCATTAACAAGTACCCAGGAGCAATATTAAATGATGTGTTCTTGTATGAATCCTAGGGGCAAATTTGCCTCTTGACATGAAAACAATAAAAATAGAATTATTCCCTTCTAGTCACACAGTGTTTTGTGCTGGACAAATCATTTTGACATACAGCTTATTATCACAGGAGCTCATTATTCCTACATGGAGGAACACTGTCCCCACTGACCCATGAAGGGTCAGAGGCCCAGAGAGAGGAGGTCATTCACCCCAGGTGGCAAAGCTGCCAGGAACTGGGTCGGGACTGGGGTGAGGAAGGAGCAAGGCGGATGAGGACTGGGGCTCAGCTGGGCCACACACTCAGGCCACATGTCGCTTCTTGGAGCCTCTGTGTTGTCCACTCCGGGAGGGGATTTTAAAGTTGCTAACATAGAGTGCGGCCTACAGGACACGCTGGCGCCTTCCCTGCCTCTCATCCCCTAGCCAGCCTTGACCTTGGGCATCTATGAGCACTGTGCTGGGAGTCCAGGCTTTGGGCCCCCAGAATCTCAGGATGGGAGAGGGAGGCTAAGAATTCCTTGGCTCTCAGGAAAATGAGTTTTCTCTCTCACAAAAACAGCAACCACCAAAACACCCACGACGATGCATTACACTGGCTTCCACATCAAAGAGCCCCCACCAGATCCCAAGGCCATCTCAGAGCAAGCCAGATTAGGCGCACGTGGGATTCATTTCCCGACTAAGGGGAGAGGGCCAGGGGCCAGGAGGCAGGGTAAGCCCTAAACAAACTCGTCAGTCTACAAAAGACCCCTTGGGAGGGAGGCGCTGACACTAAAACTTTAAACTGGGGGTTGCTGGGAAAATGTTCCATCTGGGGGCTGCTGTGTCCAAAGCCCAGGAAGCTCTGTGGTGTGTGTGTGTGTGTGTGTGTGTGTGTGTGTGTGTGTGTGTGAGAGAGAGAGAGAGAGAGAGAGAGAGAGAGAGGACACACGGAGATGTGGACGTGTAGATTTGCCTTTGGCATATGCCACTGCCTGTCCCTTCCTGTACAACTTCAGGCCTTATCTTTTCACGCATCAATTTCCTCAAATACAAAATAGGGTCAGTCACTCTTACCTTCCCTGTCACTGTGAGAACTTAACACATGACCATGTCTGGTCCTGTGAGGGCTGTTGAGTCAGGAGGACCTGTCTGTGTGTGTCTGCAGCCCATGCCCACAGCTCTTGTGAGATCACATCTGTGTGTATGGCACAACCATGAGGGTTCTGTGTGTGAACAAAGGTGTGACCCTGGCTACTCTATGAGCTGTGCACCTGTGTATGTGTAGGCCTCCTCCATGTAAGTGGCTTAAGTGGTGTGTGCTGTGTCTAAGCATGTCTGTTTGGGCACCAAAATTCTGGTAGCAACAGCACATCATGTATATGTGTCTGCATGTGACGTGTGTCCATCTCTCTATGTCCCCGTATGCATCTTGCATGCATGGGGAGTCTGACAGCCTGTGCCTGGGTCCAACTCTTGGGCCCTCCAGATGGGCAGTGAGGGGGGCAGCTGCTGAGTCTCTGCTCACCCTCTGAGTTGCCCACCCTGACAGGCTGAGGCAGTTCTGTTCTCAGAGGTTCCTGCTCAAATCCCCTAGGAGCTCTGGGACGGAACCCTAGCTCCAAAGCCCACATGCTGCGTACAGACTCCCCACATAGGGATCTTCTGCCTGACCTCTCCCATCACCCCGGGGCGAGGGAGGCAGGCAGTGTCCACCAGGTCCTGTAGCATGCGTTCGTTCCCCGGGTACCTGCTGCCTGCTGCTTTGCCCCATTTACAGATGAGGAAACAGGCAGGAGGTGGAGTGCCTTGTCCCCGCCAGCCTGTCTGCCTCCTGATCTCAGGAAGCAACACAGAGCTTCAGAAGCAGAGAAGTAGCCTTGGTCCCTGAAAGGCTCCCGGCAGAGGTGGTCTCAGAGGCACACAGCTTACTCCTCTGCAGAATGGGGGTGAGGATGGCACCTTCCTGGTGAGGCTGAGGAGACCCTCAGAGCCAAGCTGCCTGCCCTGAAGAGGAGCCAGCCTGGCATTTGCATGGGCTCCTGTGCACACACCCAGGTGGGACCTGGAAATGGGGCCCCAAATCATGGCTTTCATGATGAGTTGGGGCAACTGGTGCCATGAGGTGCCCCATCAGCCTAGAGCCACCTTTCTGTCCCTTGGAGTGGGTTCCTAACAATGGGACACTCTTGGTATCTCTAGGGATGGGGCCTCACTTATGACAGATGGGGCCATAGGCTTCCAGAGGGTCCTCACAGGGCCTGGTGACCCAGATCATTTGGTTCCTGGTTCTTCAGGTGGGCCCAATTTGGGATGGACTCCTTGGAAAAGCCCCAACACTTTGGCAGGTATTCAAGGCCTGTGATGCTGGCCCTCTGACCACCCCATGCTCCCGACTCTCTGGCCATGGCTTGCTCCTTACTCTTCCCCAGACCTCCGCTTGCCTCAGCTTTCATCTTGCTGTTCTCTACCTAGAGCACCATATCCCCCTTCAACACCCAGCAAATGTCACGCACCCTTCAAAGTCCACCTAAGGAAACACCTCCTTCTGAGGTCCTTTTCCAACTCTCCCCTGAATGAATGAGCAGTCACCAGGCCTGACCCTCACTTGACAGCCAGAAACTCATCCAGTCCATTCCTTTGGCCCAATGTGCGGGAGGAGGCAGGGACCAGGAGGAGAAATTGAACGGAAGAATAAATGGACCGATTCACCCAAAGGCTCCTGGGGAACAAGCTCTATCTTGCAATGTCGGCTCCTGAGGCCACCTGCCTAGTTTTTCTTCTCTGCTGTTCCCTGCCTCTGACCTTGTTGGTCTAATGTTTTAGCTGGGACCCTGAATGCCAGGTACAGACCTCTTTCTGCTTATCCTCCAATCCCCATTCCTTGAAAGCCATCTCACCCTCAGCCCCTGCTCTTTCCCAGACCCCTGCTTCCTACTTTCTGGCCAACCTCCCCCATGTTTCCCCTCCTCTGACTCTTCCTCCAGGAAGCCTTCCCTGATGCCCTCTCTCCCACCCACACATGCTATCTGAGGGGCATCTCCTCTGGCCCTTGAGCTTCAGCCGTTCTTTCTGGTATTGACCACCCTCTGGTATGGTCCTGTGTTGGACTTTGCTGTAGGACCTTCCTACAGGCAAGGCTGGGTCCTCTTTCTCTGACTCCAGTGTCTGACAAGTAAAGTCAGGGAAGAAGAAATATAATGGGGCAGGGGAGATGATAGTAGGTGAGTCTCAATTTAAGGAATCCATAGATAGGGAAGTCTGGATTTGCTCAAAAGGTGGTTAGAACAGCCAACATTCTAGAGGAGGAGGTGAAATGGTCAGGGCAGGTCAGGGCAGGTCAGGGCAGGGCCACAGGCTGAGTGCCTGTCCTGTGCAGTCACTGGGAGCTATCCTCACAGCCATGGGGGTGGTGCCTGCCTCCCCACTGATGGCAAGGACCAAGCCCTCGACGGAGACACACTGGCTTCAGGTGTTGCTGGGTTCCCCTGGGGCTGGGCACCCAAGCACCTGCTCCCTCCCGAGGGCTATCCCCACCCATCATCCTGGACTTTCTTCAGGAGTCCCTCCTGCTCAGGGCTCCAGTCCTCACCTCAAGATAGGGACAGGGTTGGACCCTCTCCGAAGGGTTTCCTTGAGTCTGAGACTCTTTGGAGGTCCACTAGAGGGCAGGCAAGTTGTTCCAGAGAGAACGGGAGCTGGTCCATCCTGGTTCTCAGCCCTGGAGATCCCTGGGCTGGGCTGTTCCCACTGGGGGAGGATGGGGTCTGCGGAGCAATGGGGGTCACTCCACAGAGGTGTCTTGCTTGAGGAGTCTCCCTGATGACTAAAGGAGAGTGAGAGGACAGCAGATGTGTGTCCTGTCTCCACCCAAAAGGCCTGGCCCAAGTAAACACGTGTCCAAGGGTTTGTCCAGTGCCAGCTATTCACATTTTTAGATGATATTCGATGTGCTATCCTGGGCACTGGCTCACCCTATCCTACCACACCCTCTCCTGAGAGGCAGGTGTGTCCGTCCCCATCTACAGACAGGAGAGCGGTTCTCTTCCATGATGCCTGGGACCTTCCTTCTGAGCTCTAGACCCAGCAGCATGTCAGATCTGTGGGCACCTCCCCAGTGATCCCCACATCTCCCTATGCTCTGCCTGGTCACCTGGCCCAGATGGGGTGATGATCAGTCCTCCACCTGAACTTCCCATGACACCTCTCCCCACCCCACAACCATCCTTAGTTACATCCAGCCCTGGACTCTGGTTTAAGCCTCATCGGCTGGGTCCCCAGCAAGGACACCCCATGCAGGCAGGTGTCCCTGCAGCACAGGTCTCATGACATCACTCTCCTGCTCCCCTTGAGCCCACTGCAGTAGCTGAGGCCCTTCAACAAAAAGCTCTGTCACTGGCCCTCCCACCCACTCCCCCAACTGCCAGCCCTTTCCTTCCCTGTCTCAGCCTGTCCTCTTGAACTGCTCAGACCCCCAACCCCAACCTGGAGGCTATTTATTATAGAAAGTATTTCTATTAAGCGCTTCAACTACCCCTCAAGACCTGGAACCAGTGGTCTGGAGACTAACTTTCCCCTGTCACCCTGTGTCAGCTTGAGGACCATTGTGGGATCCACTCGGCTCTTTCCCAGAGGTGTTACTGTGCACATGGCCTGGGGGAAGCTGGCCGTGGGGGTGTCTCTGTTCCCCCCATGTGTCCACCTTGAGCCCACGTTCTGTGCTTTGATACAACAGCCCCAAAACCAGCCACCAGTGAGAAATGGAAAGTTGTTAAAGATGGCCTGGGAGTCGAGACCTGGCACATGGCTGCTCACCCTGCAGTCCCCCTTCACAGACTCCTTTCAACCTCTCAGTTGGGAGCCCAGAGCTCCCTCCTTGGCAGCCACCAGCCCCCTCCCCTTTCCCTGTCTCCTTCCCATCATCCTCTTTGTTTCCTACCTGGTGCTGGGGATTGAACCCAGGGCCACTCACATGCTAGGCACTCTCTCCACCAGGGAGCTATACCCTCCCACACCCAGGTACTCTTATCTCCAAACTCCCCTGCTGTCCCACCAACACGCAGCCTCAGCTTCCTGCTTCATTACTGGTTGTCCTAAGAGCAACTGCAGTATCATCAAAGGCTCAGAAACCCTCTAAAGGACAGATTCAGGCCTCCCAGGCCCTGGGCAAACTACCTTCAAGGCTCCCCATGGGCATCACGTGGAGGGGCTTCATTTTGCTGAATAAAAGGAACTAACATGGATAGAGTCTCTGCAATTGAGTCCTCACTACAATCACACAAGGTAGGTATTGGTCTCCTCATTTTTTAGATGAAACTCTTAAGACTCAGCCCAAGGTCACCCAGCAAGCCAGTGGCAGAAGTGGACCCTAACTCCAGCTTCCTACCAACTGCACTACCCTGGCAGCCTTAGAGGCCACATGGGAAGAGGTGACACAGACATAGTCATCCACCGCAGGGTGGGACTCAGCCACAAAAATGGGCGAGTTATAGGGTGAGGTCCAGGGGGTAGGCTGGTGAGGGTCCCAGGTGGAGCCAGGCCCAAGAGCCAGGTGTCTGGGTGGCAGCTGGAGGAGCTGAAAAGGGCAGACGCCAGAGTGTTCTGGGGACAGAGGGCAAGGTCAGCGCCACAGTGTCAGGGGGGCTGTGGGAGAGTGAAGAGCAAGGAAGCCCATGACCTCTGGCCATCCCGGGGCAGCCAGGGGAGGGGGCTTTCTCACCCCTGCTGCCATAGTTACCCCTCTCTGGATCCCAGAGACTCATGGTGCACTGGCATGAGGAGCCCCTTCTAGCAGTGGGTTCGACTTTCTTCTTGTTGGCATAGAACCCCACAAAAGAAATCCCACAGCCCCGCATCGGGCAATTCTCCATGGAGGGAGAGGGGCAGGGAAGGGAAGGAAGAGGGAGAAGGAAGGAGAAAGTCAGAGAGAGAGTTTGGCAGAGATGGCGAGCAGGCTGGGAGAGGGCAGGAAGGACAGGGGGCGATGGCGGATGCCTGTGGATGACGACACAGAAGCAGGAAAACGGGAACCGTGGTCTGTGCTTCGACTCCTGGTGCCATCAAAGGCTCTTAAGCAGGGGAGTGACCTGGTCAAGGCTGTGCTTTAGAGAAACTCCATCTGGCTGCCCGTGGAGGATGAACAGGTGGACACGTGAGCAGCAAAGGGGACCCTGGCCAGGGTGCAGTCCTGGGGAGAGGGCGAGGAGGGAGAAATGGGCCAGGGCCCAGAGGAGCACCGGGAGTAGGCAGTACAGGTGCTCAGGGAGGAGGGCGATTAGAGAAAGGGAGAGGGGGCTGCTGTGGAAAATTCGGCCATGGCCAGGGAGCCAGGAGGAGGTTATCCACCCACGGCAGTGCTGGCCATGGAGGCCACCCTCAAGCTCGGTGGAAGGGTCTGGAGACCAGCGAAGGCAGAAGTGAGGAGAGTGGAAGGAGGAAGGACAGGCAGTGCCTCACAGCTCTGGCTAGGGGGGGACAGGCAGGCCAGGCAGCGGCTGGAGGGGACCAGGGAAGCCTGGAAGGGGGTTTGAAGCTCAGCCAATGGGATAGTGGGAGAACCTGCAGGAGTGGGGGCCCAGGAGCTCCCAGGGGCCGGCAGGCAGCACAGCTCGTCCCCCGAGGCAGGCAGGCAGGAGGAAGTTTGTCTTTGGGAACAGAGTTCAGGCCTTCAACCCAGGTCCCCTGACCCAGTCAGTGCACAGGGGAGGAGCAAGGTGATGAGACAAGTCCCACGGCTTAAAAGGCGCCAGATAACCATTTCTAAGCTTCTGGAGCTGAACAGGGTGCCTGGCAGAGCAGCTGCTTTGTGGACAGGGCCCAGCATCCACCCCTCAGGGGACAGGATCCAGAGCCCTGGCCCAGCCCCCTGGCATCCCATCTGCATTAGTCTTGGATCCCCTGGGAGGCCACAGAGTCTCTGACTTACTTAGGCCAAATGATGTCCTTTCCCCCTCTTTCCTTTTTACATCCCAGGAAATCAGCTGGAGTGAAAGTCACTGGACTCCTGTGGGGTCTGCTTCTGAGAAAATCAGAGTCACCTGCAATTCGAGATAGTAGCCCAGGTCTCAGGAGCACAAGCACTAGTGCGCGCGGACGCTTCCCGTGTTCAGACCAGGGCTTCTCCCTTTTCTTGGTGTGTGGGAACTGGCTTTGGGGAGCCTGCTCATCCTAAGTCCTTGCTGTGTGTATGTATGTGTATGGGATGTGAGCTATGCGGTGTTCTGTGTGTGGTGCTCTGTGGCCGTGGTGTTCTTGTGGGCTTTGCTGATACACAGTGTGTACATCACGGAGGCTCCATGTGCACGTTTTGGCGTTTCCCGTATGTGTCATGTGTGTTTGTGACCTGGACTTGTGCAGGGTATGTGTCTCTGTATGTGTGACTATGTGACTTTGACTTTTGAGGGTGTCTCTGAAAGGTCTGGCATCTGTGACAGTGCGTGCCTGTGTGACTTTTGCGTGTGAGGTGATGTAAGCCTGTGGTTCCCAAGAGCTGTGGCCCTGCGTGTCCTGTGTTGTTTTGCAGGTAAGTGTGAATTCCCAGGTGTGCTGTGTCTGTGGGGCGTGCGTGGCTCCAGCAGCAGATGGAGCGATGCTATGGGGTTAGGGGGGTGGTCCAGCAGTACAGCAGAGGGTCCGCCCCACTTTGCCTCCTCCCGGCTGTGTGACCTTGAGCTAGCTACTGTACATCTCCAGCCTCAGCTTCCCCTCGAAGAACAACACTGCAGTGCCCAGGAAGGCCTCATGGTCCTCAGCAGGAGGGCAATGTGACAGGGACAAGAAGGTCACCCGGTCTGCACCTGAGAGCTGGGGAGCCTGGGTTCCACCCTGTCACCCATTTTGGGGGGGCTTCCCCCTCCCCCCCACAGAAGCTCCACAAACCACTCTAGCACCTCCCCGAAAGGAAATCAGAGCAAAGAAGATAATCGGGGTCCAAAAGGTGTGATCAGTAAACCACTAGGAACCCAAGCAAGCTGTGCCGTTGACGGCTGAGTGCCGTCGTGGGCAGGCACTGGTCACAAACAAGCTCACTCTTTGGACAGCCCTAGTCACTGCACAGAGATGGAATGAGTTCAGAGAGGTGAGGACATCAACCCAAGATCACACAGCAGAGTGGCACAGCAAGGACAGGGTCCCATGTGGGTCTCTTTCCAAAATTAGACTCCTCTCTTTCTCCACTCCGCCCTCCTCAAGTCTTCTTCACCCCACCTATGGTGGGAGGGGGAATACAGCTCAACACATAGAAATTTTAGATGATTTGCTCTTTTGGCTAATGGCTAACTAAATCTCTTTCAAGTGACAATGAGTGTAGGCACTGGAGCCCCACTGTCTGGACCCATCTGCACTGGCTGTGCAAGTTTAAATTAATTACTGAACCTCTCTGGGTTTCCACACATGTCATCTACAAAATGGAGAAGATAATATAATAATAATAATAATACAAATGATAATAAAATCTGCCTCACTGGGTGCAGTAAGGATCAAATGGGCTGGAACATGAAAGTTGCCTGGCCCAGCTCGTGAAATCACTCATAATAAGCAAAATTCATAACCTGCTCACCAGGTACTTCACTCATTGCTGCACCTCGGTGAGGGAGGGGCTATCGTTACCCCCATTTCATAGGCAAAGGCTGCTCCCCTGTGAGACCCCAGCCAGCGTTTGCAGCAGTCTCCCTGCTGAGACCCCCTGCTCCCTGACCATCGTAGCTACAGCATTTCCCTGGCCAGGCGCCTCTCAAAGGGTGGTCTGTGGACTGGCAGCCCTGGCACCCCTGGAGTTTGCTAGAGATGCAGATTCTGGGCTCCACCTCCAACCTACTGAACCAGTTGGGGGTGGAGCCTAATGTCTATTTTAACAAGCCCTCGGGGATTCTAATACTTTCTCAATTTTGAGAAGAGCTTGACTTGGCTCCTGAAGAGGTTATCATGTAACCCTAGCAGTATCCCCCAAGTGAGGCATGTGGAAGAAACTAAAATGGGGCGAGAGAATCAGGCTTTCAGCTTACTGTGTGACCTTGGGCTACATCCTTACCCTTTCTGAGCCTAGAATCTGTCATTCTCATTGGAGTGCAAGTAGCATTCTCTAAAACTTGAGAAAGTGACCATTATCTGTGAGGATCACCCGGGTGCTTTGGAGCCACTTTCTGGAAGCTCTGCTAGGTTTTGGGGATTTGACCACTCTAAGGAAGACAGGAGCCTCTGGTCCATGGGGAGCTCAGCACCGTGAGGAACCTGAAACCCTGGTCTGGACAAAGGGAGGGGACCTCTGGGAACTGGAGGAAGGATGTGCCCACCAGGGGAGCTCTGCCAGGGCATAGCCCTTGCAGGCTTCCGAGCAGTGGAACTGCCTTGGGTATACTGACCTAAGGGGCCAGGGACCCTGACATAGCTCCCCTCCCAGACCAGGCCTCCCAGGACTTCCAGTCCTGGTTTCCCACCACTGAGGTCTTCCTTTGCCAACAGGTCCCTTCAGTCAACCATGGAATGTGGACTTTCCCATGAGGAAGATGGTACCAAGCGTCAGATTTACCCAGCCCTTGTGTCTCCCCCTTCCCACGGCACTATCATCTCACCATCCCCTGATGGGATGATGACTTGGCAGGATGACCGCCTTCCTTTTGCAGCTGAGGAAACAGACACAAGGAGGAATGCCTGGGGGTTGCCAGCTCCCTGGGGCAGGGCTGGCCTCAGGGCCACTGGGTCCTCTTGGCCTGCACCCTGCTCCCAGCCGTGCCTTCTTCAGGGACTCAGGTGCTGGCAGCTGCCCGGCCTGGGCGTGGCTCTGAGGCTGCTGCAAGCTTGGAGTGGGTGCTTTCTGTCCTCATGGACCACAGCCCCAGCCCACTTTGCGAAATCTGGCACCATCGAAAACAGGATCCATCAGGGTTAACCTTCAAATGAGTAAAACAAGGGAAAAAAGTTGCAAGGCTCAGAGAGACAAGCCCTCTGGTTCCCAGCAGCCTCGGCGCTGAAGAAAGCTGCGGTTTCACGGTCCACAGCTCAGCACAGAGTCGGGCTGTGGAGACGCTTCTAATCCTGCCCTGCTTGGTTCACTCAGTCTCGAATTTTCTCACTTAACATCTCCCCGTCCCTGGGGGTCTCTGGGAGCCTCCAGAGCCCCCAGCCACAGTTACTCACTGATGGGACTCTGAGCCAGAAATCTCCTGCGTGGAGGTCAAGGGGGACTCTGGGCCTCACCAGCACCTGCTCCCCTGCCTGGTGACCAAGGCACGTGAGGGGTGATCTGTGCCCCCCTGAGAACAGAAAACCAGTCACGCAAATTCTGTTCACACGCCAGGGCTGAGGCCGGTGGAGCCTGAGGACCCAGATGGGAGCACCTGCTGTGCCCCGGCCTGCCCGCCCTGTCCACTGCGTAGGGTGGTCCCTCCTCTGTGAAAGGGGGCAGTGACGCCCTCACTCCATGGCCGGCTGGACCAGGGCTCGTTCTGTGGGCCCTCGTTGCTCCAACTGAAACAGACCCGCTATTCCTCAGAGTCAGAGTCCCCACCCGGTCCCCACCGTATCTGTTTCCCAAGCACCCAGCGCTGGCTTTGGCTCACAAATCCTTGAGCCGACACCCAGACACATTTGCTGCCTTCTCCCGGTACCCCTTCAGGAGGTGCGTCGCAAGTGGATGGCCTAAGCCCAGCTGCCCGAGGGCACAAAGGAGGGTGGGCGGGGAAGAACTGGGGAACCCAGGGTTCTGCTCCAGAAGGCAGGGCCCAAATAAGGGCTGATGGGGAACTCCCTGACTCCCAGGGGCCCACATGGGTGCTGGGCAGGGGCAGGGAGTGAGGATAAATCACATTTTTTCATTGAGATGTGGCCTGGGAGGTAAGAGACCTGGGTTCAATTCCCAATTCCAAAACTGTGTGACTTGGGTGAGTTACTTAACTTCTCTAAACTTCAGTCCCAGCCAATAATTGAGGATAAAGGCACCTAATTAGAAGCCTATCGCTGTTTGTATTTTGATTTTCCACACGAGAGGAAGGATTGGTCTATAGTGAGTCAGTGGCAAAAAGCAGAGGAAATTAACTTGGGGTCTAGGGTGCCATGGTCTTTCCCACTCTAGTTCTACAAGGACAGCAAGGCTCAGAGAGGTTTAGCAATTTCTCTAAGGCCACACAGGATGTGTACATCATTGTCTTTCTGGGCCACTAGCTCCTACATAGGACCCTGAGGTTTCGACCTGATCTGAGCAAAACACTCCCAGTGAGCCTTGAGCCTGACTGGATGCTAAAAAGTCAGTGTCTCAGAATGATAGTCATGAGGACCCAGAAAAAGATGTGTCTCTTGTCTTCACTGACCAATACATGAGGGAATGGAAGAATTTCCATAAAGACGTCAACCCTGTGGAGTTTGAGCTGTTCATCCACAGGCTGACCAGAACACCCCATTCTGTGTGTATGTGAGCAGGACCTAAGAGTATTGTCTGGAAAGATGGCCTCCATGGTCTTTAAGAGCTTGCTACCCTCTGCATGGCTACCTGGCAAACCCCACTCCCCAACCTCCTGCAGACTCAAGCTCAGCTTCTAAGACATAGCCTTCAAGGCCTCTGGACTCAGGCATCCCCTGTTCTTGGCCACTTCTATCTGGCTTGGGAGGTCCACAAGAGTAGGCTTGGGACATGAGCAGCCATCTGAGGCCCACCAGGGAAGAGGGATAATATTTTCTGAGCAAATACCCTAGGCCAGGCCTCATCAGGCACTTACATTCCATATGACCTCCCATCAGGGCAGGATGTCAGTGGTAGAGTTAGCCTTGCTTTGCAGATCAACAAACTGAGGTCAAAAAATCAAGTAATCTGCAAAACGTGACAGCTGAAGAAGGGGGTGAAGGAAGGGTGCCAAGGAGTTCCGGGTCTTTAGCCCCTGGTCCCAAGAGGCATCTGTAGTGGGTGGGCACACGTGGCTGCCCACACATCTCCAGCTCTTGGGGAGCCCCATTCCGGCAGAGTAAGGTGGAACCCCATGAACCAACTAACCACAACCGCAGCTTCTAGGGGTGCAGGGGGCCTGCTATCCCCCCCCCCCCCACTGTGGCCCCAGCCCCACCCTGCTGCAGCCCTCCCCAAGCTCTGTGAGAGCACCATGGTTTCTGCTCCGCAGCAACTCCAGGAAGCGGTGCTCAGCTAGCCTGGACCTGGATGAAAGCTACAGGAGAGGAGAGCCCAGGACTCCTGGATCTGTTCATACCACAGGGCAGCTGCAAATCACTTTCCTGGACATTTGCCCCCTTGAATAAGAACTTGGAAAAGGAAGTCCTCAGGGTATGGCAGAAGTATCAACCAATCACGGTAACAGACATTAGAGCAGTTACTGAACACCCGCTGGGTGCAGGCCCTGGCCTGGATCCCTTGTCCTTAGATTTGGCAACAACTCCAAGAGGTAGCTAATATCTTTCCTACTTTATAGGTAAGAAATAGAGGTTCCGTTGGACCAGACAGGGCACTAGCACCCAAAAAAGGGCTGGGATGGACCAGCTAGGACTCCTGTGACCACAGACTAGCCCCCTGGCTGGAGGTGGGCTGGGGTTGGATACCCTTCTCAGGCCTTGCTAGGTCCCTTCCTGCAACCTCCTAGCTATCCCCTAATGGCAGCTCAGGTCTCCTTCTCTGAGAAGCCTTCCCTGACCTCCTCTTCTGAGGCTATATCAAGCCCCAGGGCCACTCCCTGACACAGCATATCTTCTATGGATTCACTCCATCTGCTCAGGTCTGTTTCCATGGTGGAATGGATGGGAGAAAGAGAAGGCAGCAGCTCTGCCTGCTTCAGAGAACCCAGCTTCTGAGTCCAATTTCATCCGGTTTGCCACAAGGCCTTGGGTGGTCGGTCACTTTCAGGCCTGTAAAATGGGGCTTCTGGACCCACTTTCAGCCCTGGTGAGCATCAGGAAAGAGAATCACTGTGAAAGAGGAATCTACCCTTGGAACCAGAGCCTGGAAGGTAGTAGAGACACATCTCCACCGAAAACCCCACATACAGGGCAAGGTACCAGTGATCTGGTAGGGCCGAAGCACCTAGAAGAGGGGAGATTTGGGGGAAGATTGGCTCCAACCACAGATGTAAAAGAGTACTGTCAACCCACTTTGGGACAGCACTGAAAACCCTGACAACATGCAAACTAGCCTGGACATAGCTTTGAGGGCAGATTGGGCTCAAATCCCTGCCTCTTATAAACTGCATGACTTTAGAAATGCCATATAACCTTCCTGAACCTCGGGTTCCCCAACCATAAGTGGGGACCTGACTAGTCTCAGCCAATTGATTTTTATTTATATTAATAGCCCCCAACGCTAATCTCAGGTTCTCATCTGAAAGCTAGGGACTGACAGTCCGGGAGATGATGGAGGATGGTCTTGGTGTGGGGGAACCCCCTCTGCGGCCGCTCGAGGGCCAACGAAGGGTCATTTCCTTCCGCGTTCAGCTGCCGCCAGTCACCTCTCCAGTCTGCCCCAGCCTAAGTGCGGCGGCGCCGGATTTCCTCGGTGGACCTGCGGCTCCTAGCGCCCCCGCCGGTCCGAACCCGCGCGCTTCGGGCGGCGAGCAGCACGTGCGGTGGCCCCCGGGCTTCGCTCCCACCGTGCTTCCTTCGACACCCTTCTCTGTCCGGACTCAGCTTGATTCTTCTCTTCCCATCCCTTCTCAGCCGGGATTCCTGCGTAAAGAAGATGCTTCACCCCACCCCCGCACCGCCAGTTCCCCATAACCCGAGTCCCAGGGGCCGCCTCGTCGAGCGCTAGGACCCCGCGGCCTAGGGGCCGAGGGGGCGTGGCGGGCGGGAGAGGTATTTAAATGGCCAGCGCCGCCCCCTCGCGGCCGGCTCCCGTGGGGCGGAGGAGCGGCCGTACCGCCTCGGGCCGCGACCCCGGGGTCTGGCGCGGGTGGGACCTGGGGCAAGGTTGCGCAAAATGTGCCGAGACTGCCCGGGAGAGGATCGGCGGCCCCGCTGAGCCAGGTAGGAGCGCCCCGCGGGCGACGCTGGGGCCCTCGGGAGCCGTGGTCCCACGCCCCTCGAGGGCACGGGAGCCGACCCGGCTGCGGCCGGCCCCTCGGGCTGCCCCGCGCCCCTCCCGCCGCCCGCACTTGGCTCGTGGGGCTGGGGTTGAGCCTCCCTCGGTCCCCGAGAAATCTCCAAGGCGCCTGTCTCAGCAGATCGTACCTGCAAAGGAGTGAGGCCGGCATTCCCATTTGACAGCTGGGAAAACTGTGGCGGAAAGCCCGGAACTTGACCGGGAAACCCAGCTAGTGGAGGGCCGATGAAGATTTGAATTCAGGTCTCCCGCCCTCTGCTCCAGGCTGGGTGTGGGCTTCCCATCCCACTGCGCCAGAGAGACTGCTCATTTCACTGGAAGGGGCGCTCACTGTTCTCCCAGGGGCTTGAGCCAGCCTTCTTTATGATAAAATGTGGGACCCCCACCCCCACCTCTACCCCTGGCTGCCTGAAGTTCCGCCATCACAGCCACATTCCTTTGGGTTAAGGTCTAATTCCCCCATGGGATGCACATGTCTCCAGAACGGGGCTTGCCCTCCGTGATTCACTGCTCACTGTGAACCTCCACAGTAGCTCTCCCAGGACCCCTCTGCCCGTCAGATCCAGGCCGAGAGCAGTTGAGAGAGCACCTGAGGAGCCTAGACTGTGATCCGGGCTGCTTCCGTGCCTGACCGTGGGGTCCTTGTCTGGGTTATGGAAGGAGATCTTGCTTGATGTAATGAAAACATTTGTTTTGGGATTCTGATCCTGATTCTGCTATTTGCTGCCTGTGTGACTTTGAGTAAGTGACCTCTCTGAGCTTCATTTTCCTTATGAGCAAAAATGGGGATGGTTATGTAGGTGGCAGTGGACCCAGCACTGTTGGAAAAGAAAGCACTCAGGTCTTTCTGTGCCTCAGTTTTCTGATCTGTAAAATGGGAATTACAGTAATTGCCTCATTAGGTGGTTGTGAGAATTAAATAGTCAAGTGCTTAGAAGAGTATCTAACATCCTTGCATAATGGGGGTGGACTTATGATTGCAGGCATTGTCCCTCACCCCCATTTCTTCCCACCCCCCCCCCCTTTCCTTTCTCTCTCTCTTTCCCTTCTTTGGCATTTCTCTGAGTCAGAGTCCTGCCATGTCTCCTGCCTCCTCTTGCCTGGCCACTTGTTTGCAGGCCTGGGGCCTCTTTCCTCAACACACCTGATCTGGGATGCTTGGCCCTTCTGCCTCCTGGGAAGGACACATAAGTGTCCCAGGCAGCTCTGTAGCCATTTCCACCTGGTCATCACAATGGCTGTAGGTGGCAGCGGCAGAATGGGAACTAGGCTACTTGCCCTGCAGATGGGACACTGCAGCCTGGAGAGGCTAAGGGACCTGCTGTTGGGAGCGAGGCTGGTGAGCAGTGGAGTTTGAATGTGAGGCTGGGTCTAAGTGACACCCATCCTCCCTTGTGAGAGAGAGCAGGACTTGAATGACATACAATGACATACATTGTGTCTTGGCCACTGCTGAGGGGGCCCAGGGCTGAGGGGCCCCTTCCCATCAGAGTTCCCATGTGCTGCAGGGACCTTCCCTTCTGAATGTGTGGATGCCCACATTGCAGGTGGGATGGGATTTGACAGAGGAGGGGGAAATAAGGGTCCCTTTGGCATCTCTACCTTCAAGCTCAGAACTAAGCCTGGGCCCTTCCTTGTCCTCATCTGGCACGCACCACACTCCCCACTTCCCGGTGTCTCCTCCACTCTTTCATTTGTTCATGAGATATTTAATGAGCACCTACTTAGTAGGTCTCAGTTCCCATAGAAGAAGAAATTCTCAGGAAATGAGAGATGTAAGGAAAACAGTAAAACACATGAGGAGCTGGGAGAAGAGCATTCCAGGCAGAGGGAACAGCAAGGGTGAAGGCTTCTGGAGGCACTGGGAAAAAGCTGGCATTGGATGAGGGAAAGGAGGATGATAGATGGAGTTCAAGGAGACTGTGAAGCCTGGATATTATGGAAATTTTCAAAGCAGATGATCACGATTTGATATACAGTTTTACAATTTGCAAAATTTCCGGCTGCTAGTACAGGACAGATCATAAGAGGTCTGGGTGGAAGCACGGAAGCAAATAACCAGGTCGGCTATTGCAGTGGTCAAGGCCCAGGGTCACGGTGGCGCCTGTCTGTGGCAGTGATGGAGGAAGGAGGTGGCAGATGTGGGCTCTGTTTTCAGGGAGGACAGCAGAATGTACTGACGGGGAGGTGAAGGAGAGTCCAAGGGAACTGAGGTCACCAGACTCCCCTCTGCCCTAGGGGCACTTCCTGGAGGGGTAGGGAGCAAGCCCTGGAATGCTCACAGCTGGACACCCTGCAGCTCCAAGCCTGGAGCAGAGGAGGACTGGAGGACAGTAGCCCAGACTTGGGGACCCAAAGAAGGCTTCTGGGAGAAGATGGTGGGATGAGGAGGAAGAGAAGGAGGAAGGAAGAGAAGTGAAGCATGGAATTGGGGAGGCAGGTAGTGAAGGTTGGGAACCATAAGAAGGTGCTCAGAGAAGGAAGGAAACATGGGCCACCAGGACCCAGAGCAGGAGAGAGCTGGCAGGGAGGGAACGTGCCCTAGAGCCCCAAGGGCCTCCCAGGGGTTTTCTGAGCATGCTGTGTTCAAACTAATGGTGGTGGCTGCTTTTTAAACAACACAACAAAATTTCCTGTGGAAGCGCAACCTGCAGTGCAGGTGAAAAAGCCACTGTGGGTGGAGCCTGTGGCCTTGAGGGAACCAAGGAAGAGGGTTGAAAGATGCCGCCCTGGCCCCTACCGTCCCAGCAGGAAAGAACCTCAGCATAGCCATCTTTGTTTAAAATTCATCGCCAGTGGGTTCTGACAGAGACACAGCCCTGGAAGGCCCTTTCCCTGCAAAGCCTCCTCAGAGTCACAGTTCAGCACTCATTGATCAAGTAGTCCCTGAGGGAGACTTTTGGTATAGTGGTTTAGGGCATAGACCCAGATTTGCCTGAACCTGCCATTTAACTGTGTGACCTTGAGTGTGTTAGTTAACCTCTAAGCCTTAGTTTACCCTTACATAAAATGAGAATGGTAATAATGGAACCAAATCATTAAGTTTTTGTGGGGAGTAAGTGAATTACTAATTTTAAAGTATTGAGAAGAGTGCATAAATGGCATTAAAGGCTAAGTGGCACTTTCATGGAATATATCTCATTTGATCCTCAACAAAACTTGGCATGGCTGTCATTAGCCTCCAACAAGCTCAGAGAGGCAAAATGACTTATAGAAAGTCACACAGCAGGTAAGTAGAGGTGTAAGAGAGACAGTCAGATGTGGGTGACTCTGAGTCCAATGTTTTAGGAGGGCTCTAGGTGTCCCTCCATGTTAACACTCTGTTCCTATTATGTTCCCTTCTATGCACTGTTTTTTGTGTCTCCAGTTCCCAGCACAGAGCCACCTATGAGGAAACAGTCAGTAAAGGTGTGACTGAATGAACAAGCTAGTCAAGTCAAGGGTTTGATTTGTGTCTCCCCAGCACTTGGCTCAGGTCCTCAGGGAGGGAACACTAGGATTCCATCCTGCTGAGAGCCTTTGGGTGCCCTCAGTCCCATCCAAGGCCCAGCAGGCCTGCAGCCCTGCACAGCTGGTGGCTTCAGTGAAAGTGAGGCCTGGCAGCCTGCTCCTGGAGAGTCTGCAGGAACAGTGCTGGGGGCAGGGCAGGCCCCCTGGCAGGCTTCCTGTCGAGGCCTGAGCCCAGTCCAGGAACAATGGCAAGGTTTCCACAATCAGAGAATCAAAAGAACTAGAGCAAAATAAAGCAGGGGGGGTGGGGGCAGGGTGGGGGTGAGGAATTCTGTTTGGGGCCTGAGGAGCTGGAATGGGGGCACTTGCTCTTGGCCTCAGTAGAAATCAAGTCAGAGGCCTCTATCCCCAGCCCTGACCCAGGACAACCCTTAGGGTCCCTCTCTTTCCTGTGCATCCCCTCCAGGTTGTCTCCCACTAGGTAGGGACCTTTGAAAAATCTAGATCTGACCCAGTCACCCCTTTAAAATTCTTGCTTCCCCTGGGTTATGGCCTGCTTAGCCTGGCCTCCCAGGCCTTTGTGCAGCTATGCATCTTGTCTGCTGCAGGCCCTGTCCACAGCACCTTTTTGCCAGCTCAGCTGTAGCCCGGGGTCCTCCAAGTGCAGGCACAGACAGGGTGGGAGGTGGGGCTGGCAGTGGGGAAGAGCCAGTGTCTCACAGTGTCCCCTTTCCTCCCTGCCCTCCACAGAGCCATGAGCCACCAGATCCTGCTGCTCCTGGCTGTGCTGACCCAAGGCCTGGCTACCTCCCAACACCGGGACAAGGTGCCCTGTAAGATGGTAAGATGCTCTGCCAGGCAGGGTGAGGACCACCACACCTCACCCTTGCCCTGGGGTGTCCTGCTACCCCAGCCCCAGCAGCCAGAGATTAGGGAAGTCAGGAGAGGAGAGAGATTGACCTTGCATGTAATGAGCACTTACAAGAATGTTTAAATACCTTGCTTACCCAGCAATCCGGCCAGGTAAGCCCCATTATTTCCATTTTACAGAGGAGGAAACCCGGCTCAGAGAAGTTAGGTGACTTGTCCAAGATCATTCAGGAAGGAACAGTGGAGCCTATATCAGACTCTATTCCTTACTGTCCTTACAGGCCAGTGGCCCACCTGGGGAATCTAGCATATGAATATGTATAGGGAAGGTGGCAATGGGCCAGCTAGAAGGGGCTTCTTGTTGCTGGTCCCTTCTGGGACCAATCTCTCTCCCTAACTGGCCTTCTTGACTGTCTGCTGAAATGCCACTCAGGGCTCAGTGCTGCCAGGTCAAGTGCTGCCTCCTCCAGGAAGCCTCCCCAGGTCACCCTTCCCAGGCTGACCTAGCCTGGTTGCTCTCTCTTCTAGCCTCCTGCCAGCCCCACGATTCCCTCCGTCTCAAGGCTGAGTGTTCTGAGCATATGAGGTGGTCAAGGGAGGGCCCAAGCCTGTCTCCTCTGCTAGACTAAGAACTCCTCTAGGGCACAGACCGTGTTAGATTCGGCTTTGTTCCTTTCCTGCTCTAAGCTGGGGAGACTAGCTCCGTGACCCTGTGGGCTGCAGGGAAAATAAATGACCCAGGTCCACCTGTAAGGCAGGGCAGTGGCTGAGGTCAGTGACAGAGCCTGCCTTGGGGAAGGGATTGGCCCTCCAGCAGCTCCACCTGGATACAGAATGGGCATCTGCTTCAGGAGCCCAGAAGGGCTGGTGGAAGCACTTGCCAGTGTTCTGCAAAGCCACCACTCTTCTTGCCCCTGAGTTGTTCTGAGATTTTGTTGTTGTTGTTGTTTGTTACCAGGGATTAAACTCAGGAGTGTCTGGGCACTTAACCACTGAGCCACATCCGCAACCTTTTTAAAATTTTTTAAAATTTTGAGACAGAGTCTTACTAAGTTGCTTAGGGCCTCACTAAGTTGCTGAGGCTGGATTTGAACTTGTGATCCTCCTGCCTCAGCCTCCCAAGTTACTGGGATTACAGGTGTGCACGCTCGGCCCTTCTGAGATTCTGAGAACCCAGAATAATGGGCAGAGAAGGCCTCAGGCATCACCAGATACCACGGCACATTCCATCTGCAGGGATGGAGGCTCAGAGGGTGGAGGGCCTTGGCTCCTCACAGGCAGAGGAGCCTGGGGCGCTTTGGATTCTGGGGAAACAAACAGGTAGGAAATCATGGAGGCTATGCACATGGGGCAGAGAAGACACATGACCCACCAGAGTCCTGTGGAGAGCCAGGACTTGAATCCAGTTCCCTCTATGCTGTCCTCTGCCTGGTGCCTCCTCTTACCCTGGATACCTCCCATGAGTGGCAAGTCCTCCTCCCTCCTGAGAAGAAAGCAGTTCAGTGTCTGACATCTCAGAGAACATGGGAGGGTCCTCAGCCTCTCGAGGGCCCACCTCCCAGACTACTTCTCCCTGGAGTCAGTCAGTGCCCCAAGCCTCGGCCTGGGAAGGGGGCAGAGATGGAGTTCTGAAGGCTGCTTTGGCCTTTGGCTCCTTCCTGGACTGGACTAGAGAGGTGGGTGCCCTGGGGCAGCCCCCTTTGGGCCTCTGTAGCAGGAGTTCTGGGCACCTGGGCAGGTAGCAAGTCTCTGGGCTGGCCAGCTTTGTATCCTGGCTTCCTCCAGGGCTGATGCTCCAGGGAGCCTTGGCCTATGTAGAGAGGACATGGGGTGTGGGTTGGAAGGTGGGGCAACATGGGAAACATAGAACAGTGCCCCCAACACCTTGGAGTCCCCATAAATGGTGGCTGGTGTTTTTTGCTGAAGGAATCAACCTGGGTGCCTGACCAGCTAGGGCCCAGCACTCAGAACGTGCACCAAAATGAACAGAAATACCCATGGCTGTTTTGAGCCCCTGACCTCCTGACTCTGGACAGGCCCTGGTCCCAGCTTCAGTTTCCTTAGAGGGTATGATGGGAATGGGGTCAGCAGTGCCCAACAGGATTAAATGAGGTGAGGGACCTAGCACTCAGCTTGGAAGCCACAGCACAGCTGGTGTTGCATGGTACCAGTGCCAATGGGCTCCTTTTGTCTGAAGTCAGGATGGTCCAGGAACTGAGGTTCATGGTGAGGAGGCCATGCCTGGGAACGCCAGCAGGCAGAGGAGTTGTCAGGGAGGGGCAAGGACTAGCAGGGTGGCCCGGGTGGATTTTCAGTTTGTGTGGGTATCCAGCTGCAGGGGTGTCTGGGTCTCCTGGGGCCTTGATGAAACTGCTTCCCCTGGAGGTGGTGGGGCAGTGACTATGCTACCTGCAGAGGAGAGTCTTACAGACACTTGAGGCTGAGCAATCTGTTCCCCATCCCTCTACACCCCATGGCTCTTGGAGGAAGGACAGAGCTGGGCTGGAGAGGAACCCTCAGGCTTGTGTCCCTTCCTTACTGGCTCCCATGACCTCATGCCAGGTCAGACCTTGGCCTCCCCATCTGGGAGGAGGGTGGGCTGCACACTTTTTCTCTGCTGGTCTCTGACTCTAACCTGAGTAAACGGATCATCCCTTTTCTTTCCCGTCTGAGAGGTGACCAAATTGGTGTCTACGCTCTTTACTAGACAGTTGTCTGTAACTCGTGTTCATTACAGAAATTTACTGAGTTTTTTCTGTAGGTGAGGTTCAAGGCATCCATATCAATCACACCAGGCCCTCTTTGCTCTGAGCTCACTGCTAGCAGATCCCCGTACAGAAGGTCACAGTTCAGTGGGGCAAAGCCACAAGATGGTGCAGTCACGGAAGGCTCCTTTGTGGAGGAGAGGCTGGAGCCCAGTGTAAAGAATTCACCATGGATCTGGCCAAGGATGCCACACTAGCTCAGGGGAGGCCCAGAAGTGGACATAGGAGGGCGTGGCCACTGCATGTGGGCTGGACTGGGCTGAGGAAGGAGATGAGGGACAGGTTGGCAGTGGCCACAAACAGCCTTGAATGCCTTACTGAGGGTCCTGCCCTGGAGAGCAAGAGATGTTTGTTTGTTTTGTTGTTGTTGTTCTTGGTGGTGCTGGGGATTGAACCCAGGGCCTTGTGCCTGTGAGGGATGCACTCTACCTACTGAGCTCTATCCCCAGCCCAGGATAAGAGTTTTTTGAGTGGAGCTTTTGAGCAGTGTTTTGGTGGGCAGTGGGTCCCAGGGAGTCAGTGGAGACAGAGATGCTGGGGCAGAAGCAGGCCTGAGCTGGGTGGTTATGGAAGTCAGACCGTTTGCTGGCAAAGGCTGGGTTTCCTGGGGATCTGGAAGAGACCATAGAGAAAAAAGACCTGTGTTTGCACAGAATTCTGGCCCCAGAAGGCATAGGAGTCAGGTCTTTGGTTTTTAAAAGACCTGGGTTAAATCATAGCTCCTTCCTCACCAGCTGGGAGATCCTGATGTCTCCTTGACCCTCTCTGAGCCTGGATATCTATTAGTAAGGGTGATTATAATAGATCACTCCATATGCAGGATAGGCTGTTCTGAGGATCTATGAGACAACAGGCCCCAAATTGCAATGTAAAATGCTGAGAGGTTGCTGGGGAGGGATGAGGAACTTTCTGGATAAGAAACCAAAGTAGTACTGTGACTTGATGGAGGTCACAGAGCAACCTCACAGTCTTATCACCAAAGAATATTGTTTGGTACCCAGGCCATCATTTGCCCCATTCCCTCTCCCTACCCTCCCTCAGAGCCTGATGCTGGATCAGGCCATGGGAAGCAAGGCACTGATGGGGTGGGGGCAGGCGACAGCTGCAGAAAGGAGGTCACATCTGGGGAGCTCTTTCCAGAGCCTGCTGCATGGAACCAGAGCCTGAATGAGATCTGAGGATGGAACACCAAAGTAAAAACCGAGGACAGGAGTATACACTGCAGGTTGGAAACATTTTTTCCAATGTGGCTTCTGGTCTAGCATTGGAAATGTAACACTCTAGACCATAGAGGGGACCCAGGATAAGGAACCAGGAACCCTGGTCCTACATTGGCCCTGCTGCTCACTGGCTGTAGGGTCACACTGAGTGATCACTTGGCTTAGTTTCCTATAAAATGGGGTAATAATAATCGGTACATTGCTGCTCTTAGTTCACTTATCCTTATGTCTGTCTATCACCTCTCCATCCATCTACCTGTCAGAACTTCACTAGTCCCTCCCTTCTTAATGCTGTACAGGTGTCAGAGACAGGGCAGGGAACAGGATGGGGTCATTGGACATTAGGCTGGGTGAGGAGAGTCTAGCATTCTGGGAGTCCTTGAGAGAGCCGACCTGAGCCTGGGTTAGGATCAGGTGTGTCTTATAGTGTGTCTGCTTCTGCCCCGTATGCACCCATTAATGCCAGCTGCTCTCCCCACCATCGCCCTCCCCAGGTAGAAAAGGAGGCCTTGTGCCAGGGCCTTGGCCTGCTCCAGGTCCCCTCATTGCTCCCGTTGGACATCGAGGCCCTCGACCTCTCTGGAAACCAGCTGCAGAGCATCCTGGCCTCACCCCTGGGCTTCTACACAGCACTCCATCACCTGGACCTGAGCATCAATGAGATCAGTTTCCTCCATCCAGGAGTCTTCCAGGCCTTGCCCCACCTGGAGTATCTCAATCTGGCTCACAACCGCCTGGCGGTGGGTACTGCACTGAATGCCGGTGGTCTGGGACCCCTGCTGCACGTGACCTTCCTGGACCTGTCTGGGAACAGCCTGTACAGTGGCCTGGTGGAGCGGCTGCTGGGCGAGGCGCCCAGCCTGCGCACGCTCTCCCTGGCAGAGAATAGCCTGACACACCTTGCCCGCCGCACTTTCTGGGGCATGCCTGCGCTGGAGCGCCTTGACCTGCACAGTAATGTGCTGATGGACATCGAGGATGGTGCTTTTGAGGCCCTGCCCCGCCTGGTCCACCTCAATCTCTCCAGGAATTCCCTCACCTGCATCTCTGACTTCAGCCTCCAGCAACTGAGGGTGCTTGACCTGAGCTGCAACAGCATCGAGGCCTTTCAGACAGCGGAGCCTCAGGCCGAGTACCAGCTGGCCTGGCTCGACCTGCGGGAAAACAAACTGCTCCATTTCCCTGACCTGGCTGCACTCCCCAAACTCATCTACCTGAACGTGTCCAACAACCTCATCCGGCTCCCCCCAGGGCTGCCTCAGGGCAGTGAGGGCCTCCAAGCGCCTTCCGAGGGCTGGTCAGCCCTGCCCCTCTCGAACCCTAGCTGGAACACCAGCACTTACCCCCTCTCCCAGCTCTTGAACCTGGACTTGAGCTACAATGAGATTGAGCTCATCCCTGACAGCTTTCTGGAGCGTCTGACCTCTCTACGTTTCCTGAACCTCAGTCGAAACTGCCTGCGGGCTTTTAAGGCCCAGCACGCGGGTGCCCTGCCCTGCCTGGTACTCCTGGACTTAAGCCACAATGCACTTGAGGTGCTGGAGCTGGATGCCAGAGCCCTGGGGTCCCTACGGACGCTGCTCCTACAGGACAATGCCCTGCGGGACCTGCCGCCATATACCTTTGCCAGCTTGGCCAGCCTGCAGAGGCTCAACCTGCAGGGGAACCGGGTTAGTCCCTGCGGGGGGCCAGCTGAGCCTAGTCCCCCAGGCTGTGTGGCCTTCTCTGGCATCCCCACCCTTCGCGTTCTGAACATGGTGGATAATGAGATGGAGATGCTTAGGGCAGGGGCCTTCCTCCATACCCCACTTACTGAGCTGGACCTCTCTGCTAACCCTGGGCTGAATGTGGCCACAGGAGCCTTGGCAGGCCTGGAGGCCTCCTTAGAGGTCCTAGCACTGCAGGGCAATGGGCTGACTGTCCTGCAGGTGGACCTGCCCTGCTTCAGCTGCCTCAAGCAGCTCAATCTCGCTGAGAACCGCCTCAGCCACCTGCCTGCCTGGACACAGGCTGTGCCGCTGGAGGTGCTGGACCTGCGGAACAACAGCTTCAGCCTCCTGCCAGGGAGCGCCATGGGTGGCCTGGAAACCAGCCTCCGGCGCCTCTACCTGCAGGGGAATCCACTTAGCTGCTGTGGCAATGGCTGGCTGGCAGCCCAGCTGCACCAGGGCCGAGTGGATGTGGATGCCACCCAGGACCTGATCTGCCGCTTCGGCTCCCAGGCAGAGGTGTCCCTGAGCCACGTGCGTCCTGAGGACTGTGAGAAGGGCGGGCTCAAGAACATCAACCTCATCATCATTCTCACCTTCACGCTAGTCTCTGCCGTTGTCCTCACTACGCTGGCCACCTGTTGCTGCGTCCGTCGGCAGAAATTCAACCAACAGTACAAAGCCTAAGGAAGCCAGGGGACCCTTCCAGGTCAGTGCAGGAGCTGGAGGCACCGAGAAGAGTGGGGACTGACACATGATGAGCCAGGGCCCCAGAACCCTGGTCTCCAACTCCCAGCTGAGGGAGGCGCCCGGGGCTCCTTTCTCTGCATCCTGCTGCATGGGTAGGTGGTCCAGCCATGGAAACTGCAGCTGGGCCATTTCAGGGGCAACAGAGAATAATGTTGACTCAGGATCTTCAAGTCCTCACTGAGCATCTGTTTGGGGCCACACCCTGCTCTGGGGACTGGGGACGCAGTAAGTGAATGAAACACATGCTGCACTCTGGGGAGGAGAGGTCGTCACAGAGCTAGGCAGTGGCCCACGGTGGATGGGGTTGAGGTGGGGAAGCCCAGGGCTCCGAGGCTCTGCAACCCCAGCTGGTTCCATGTGGAGAGTCCTGCCCCTGCTGCACCAGGGCAAGGGAGAGACGAGCCCAACAGTATTGGTCTGAAACATTCCCAAGCAGACTGTTTTGTCACATCTTCTGATAATGACTTCCAGCCTCTCTGGAAAATGAAGAACTTGTGACTGGAAAAGAGAACCGGAGCCTCATGAGAGTGTCTTGGACCCAGTGCTGTTAGGCAAGCTGCAGCACCCCCAGAGTCTTGTTGAGAGGTGGTTACCTGGGCTCAGGCCAGGCCATCTTGTTTCCCATCCTCCATAGGCCCTTCCCCACCCTGGCACTCTGCTGCTTGCACACATGACCCCGCTCTTGCCTGAATCCTCCACTCCCTGCCCAGGGCCCTTCTCCATGCCAGCCCCATCCCAACTGCAGAGCCGAGTTAAAGCCTTAGATGTCTGGTTCTGTTTCACACCTGCCTTGCCACCTGCAAATGCAGGTCCAAGCCTCACTGTCTCCCTGTGTGACAGCTCCCAGAGGTTGGCATTGTCTCCTCATTTTACAAAAGGGGAAACAACTCTCCCCAAATCTCCCTCCAGGGTCCCACAACTAAGAAATGCCATAATTGAAATTCAAACCCACATCCTTCTGTGCCCAGGCCTGAGTGGCTCCATATCGCCTGACCAGGGCCCGTGTGTGCCCCTTCCTCCTCTCCCAGACAGGCAGCTGCGGGAACCATGCTTCTCCTCTGCCTCAAATTCCCTCAGTCCCTCCTTTGCAGACTAATGTGGCTTTTTCTTTTTCTGCTTTGTTCCTCTGTTTTCCTATTCCCTCTCCCTCTTTTGAGCACTGCCTGGAGTTTGAGATCATTGAGTCCAGCCTCCCCATTGCTCAGATAGGGAAACTGAGGCTTAGGAAGAGATGAGACTTGCTCAAAGCTGTATAAGTCAATGGCAAAGCCTGCAAAAAACAAAAACATGTAGCTCAGTGGTAGAAGGCTTGCCTGGTATGCACAAGGCTCTGAGTTTAATCTCTAGCACTGCCAGAATTTGAGGTTGGACTTGTGATGTCCTCCTCTCTCAGCTGTCACATCGCAAGATAATGCCAGTTCCAAACTTTCTTCCTGTTCCTCATCATGCAAAGATTCCCACCCCTCACCAGGAAAATTGGTAGAAAGACTTAACTCGGGTAAATACCTGTTGCTTTTACCATGGAGTCATGAGCTGTGTGGGAAGAAAGAGAATTCTGGGACCAGCCAAAGAGTCATCTTGCCTGTGCTTGGTCCACGGTCTGGCCCATGATGGGCACTTAGTAATGTGTGAGAAAATGAGAATGCTGTTCTCTCCACTCTTTTACAGATGAGGAAACCGAGGCCCAGAGAGGCTTATCGGCTCAGAGAGCCAATGGGCAGATCCAGGGCGGGACCCTGGCTCAAAGCCCTGGTGGTATGAGGGGCAGCCAGGTGCACAAAGTCCTGGTTGGGATCATGACCACAGGTGCTACTGCCAAGACACTCCTCCTCAGGCCTGGAGGCCAAGGTGTTGGCCCCTGTGCCTGATCTTTGAAAACACTACACCATGCTGCTGTCACCTCCCAGAAGCCAGGCCAGGGCCCAGGCCCTGGGACCAGCTCTTTGTATAACCACATGAATGTATTAAAATATGACTTTGGGGAAACATGTGGCCTACTAGCCTCCTTTTTGCCCTGAGTAATTCACATCAGTGTGTGTACTTGAACCCTGACCTCCCTACTTCCCTTCCAGTCTTTCAGTCATCATGGCATGGGGACACCGAGGCTCAGGGCCATCACCATCCTGGACCTTGGGGCCTCAGTCCCCTTTATGAGCCTGCTACACGTCTGTCCTCTCACACCCAGCACGATCCTGCTCCTCACCCCAACACTGAGAAACTGGTGACTTGGATTTGTTCTCTTCCTTCTGTAGCCACATGTCCCCTCCCAACCCCATCTCAGGAGAACTCAAGTCTTGCCCATCATACAAAGACCATCACACCACCTCTGCCCACCTCTGCCACCACCACTCCCATGCCCAGCCCACCCCAGCTGCCCTTGCTAAGGTCTCTGAGGTCCCTTAGCCACACTCAGTGCACCTTTCAGACCCCATCTCCTTGACCCCTTCTCCATCCCTGCCCCACCTGCTTGGCATCTGAGACCCAGCACTCAAAGTTGTACCCTCCCTCCAGGCCACGGCTTCCCATCCCCTCTATGTGCTCATCTTCCTTGACCATCTCTAAATGAGGACGCCGGGGCTCCGTCCCAGCTGTAGCCACCCCATGGCTTCGACCCCCACATCTCTGCCTCCAGCCTCACCTGTCCTGGACTTTCAACCCTTTGTCCAGAGATGTCCCCAGCCAGAGGTCTCCCAGGGTCTGGAGAATTAGTTAGTGAGCAACTAGACTGCAGATCCAGCTTGAACTTGGATGAGCATCTATGGGTCCTGAAGGGGAGTTGAAGCATGAGGGGGCTAGTGCTGGGGGAAGGGCAGAAGCCACTGGGGAGGCTGAGTCTGCAGAGCAGGGAGGGATGCTCCCTCCCCCTGGCCCTTACATCTCCCATTGAGCAGCCCTAGGAGCTCGTCCTCTGACACCCAGGCACCCCTCCTCTGTAGGAGCCAGCCTTCTTCCCCTACCTGCCCCCACCCCACCAGGCCCACCTCAGTGATATTCCCCTTTCCCCACCCCCAACCCTCTGGTCTATCCTGGGGCTCTGCTGCCACTTGCACCCTGGTGCCGGCAGCTCTGCCTCCTGATTTCTCCAACCAGCTTCTCTGGCCTATGACCTCTCACCTCCCAGTTCCTGCTCTCCCTGCTCCAAAGAACAATTATAGATGCCTGTTTCATGGGGTGATGCTGGAGGGGAGAAGGATGTGATTCAACTATGAGCGCTCGGTGAAGGCCAGGCCACAGTGCAAACTAAGCTCAGCCCAGAGCCTGCGGGCCTCGCATCTAGGAGGGCACCGGGCCCCTGACCCCTTTTCCTGGCAAACAGGGCATTTTGCTCACCTGGCCAAGACCCCCCAGTGAGGCAGAAATTCCTGTTTTCAGCCAAACGTGGACACAGCTGCCAACTAGGTCATCAGACCATCCGGCTTCCCAAGACTTCAGCAAGTTCCAAGGAGTGAGGAGGCCCTCGGGTGCCCCCTGTCACCAGTTCACTCAATGCAGGGAGCCGTTTTGGCGTCCCCAGCAAGGCCCTGCACATGCCAGCTACTCCACCTTCTCAGCCCCCCTGTGCTAAGTCCCCCAACCCTGGGCCGCTGGGGTAGGGCCAGGCGGAACGAGAGCTGGATTAAAGCTGGGCAGTGGGGGACCCTGGGCATAGACAGGAGTCTGCCTCTGTTCAGCCTCTACCCCATCACTGACAGCATCTTGCCATCTGATCCTCTGCCCCTCCCTGGGGTGAGGTAGGGATGGAGAAGGGGTCAGGGAGATGGGGTCTGTCTGCTTGCTATGCCCCTTCCCTTTAGGGAGCTCACAAGGCCCTGGGAGGTTACGTGCCTGCTATCCCCAGCCCCTGTCTCTGTCTCCCACAGTGTACCCAGGGCTGGCGATTATTAAGCATGTCTGGGTAAGCCCTGTGCTGAGCACTTGATGTACACTGTTGTGTTCCATTCTGATGATCTTTGGAGAGACTTCTCTTGTTATCATTCTCTTTTTAGAGAAGCTGCCACTCCAGAACTGAGACTTAAACCCAAGTTTGTCCCATACGGAGCCAGCAATCTTCATCAAGTGGCCCTGCACCTCCCCAATGCCAGGCTCTCCCCCTCCCCCCCTAGATGGAATGTCTCACCCACTCTGTTCTGCCTGCAAACTCCTTCTCCTACCCCTGCCCCTATCACCCCCTCCAGGGGGACAGCCCAGATTTACCTCCTCAGGCCCTCAGCCCCAGAGCACCCTCAGCCATAGCACAGTGGTGCAGCTCTAGAGGGAGGCTCTATCCAGGAGTTCTCTCTGTGTTACCAGGGCCTGTGAATAAACATAGGCAGAAAGCTCAGTAAAGATTTCTTGAATGAATGGCTCCTGCCCTCCAGGACTTATAAACTCACAGGGTTAAGACCAGCCCTCAGACAGACCCAGGGACATGGAAGAACACAGAGCGGGACGCAGGGTGTGGACTGTCCAGGGGCAGCAGCAACCAGTGAGGAAGCAAAGTAAGAATGCATGCTGGCCACCCTCCCTTCTTTGGTCCTGTCTCATTCTTCTTTTCCTTTCCTCCCTTGGTCACTGCCCCCCCCCCCCATCTCACTGGAAACAGTTGTGGCTGAGAACGAGGAGGGGTGGCGGGTGGCTGGTGGTGGGGAGGGAGGCCTCAGCTGTTTATAGGAACTGGAGCAGCTCCATCCATCAGCTCTGTTTGGAGCTGTAGACCAAGCATAATAAATACCTTGGCTCCTCCCCAGCTGTGCTTTCCCTGAACTCAGCCATCTGCACTCTAAATCTCTCTGGCCTGCTGGTTCTCAGGACCCAGCTTCCAACCCACCCCACCCTGCCCCCACCTCCTTCCAGGCTGTCCTGGAACAAGCCCTGCCTCTGGGACTGAAAACTCAGTCCAGACTCTGCTACTCCTTTTCCCCGGGAGCAAGGGCAAGCCACGGCACTTGTCTGTGCTCCTACTTCCCCATCTGTAAAATGGGCTCATAACTGTCATGCCTTGCCCTGACTCTCAGTGATGTTCACTTGTCAGACCAGCATGGCAGGAGGGTCCACACAGTGCTAGATCCTGGGCCTGCGGGTACATGGGGACAGTTAGGTGAAACTTCTGCCTACAAGGTGGAGAGAGGACAGAGGGACTGCGCCCCCCCACCCCTGCCCAAGCAGGGAAGAGGTCGCCCTTGAGGCAGGCCCAGAGTTTGTGCTTGGGGAATGTGCAAATGCAAATGGGGGAGCCAGAGAGACTTGGAGGACATCTGGGTTACCCACAGGAAGGGCGAGATTTCACACATACAGATGAGGAAAGGGACAGGCAGAATGAGAGCTGGAGTAAAGCTGGGCAGCGGGCACAGACAGGAGTCTGCCTCCGTCCAGCCTCCACCTCATCACTGACAGCATCGTGCCGTCTGATCCTCTAGCATCTTCCTCTCAGATCTTCCAGCCTTCTGGAATTTTCCCTCCTTGCCTGGAGAGCTTCCAGCTCACCCAGCTCTGCTCTCCCAAGTTGTGGATGCATTCCCAGAATTCTGCCGTCATGTCCCCACTCCTACCCAGCCCCCAAAAAAAGCCACCTAGAAAGTAGAAGACTCTGGGAAAAACCATTGGCCAATAGCACATGTTTCTGGAATGAATAAGGGAATGAATGAAGAAAGGAGTGAATAAGAGAGTGAGTCAAGGAAGAAGAGAACAAGTTGAGTAAGTTAATAAAAGCAACCAACATTTCTTGAGCCCTGCCACAGTCCACACTGGGTGCTGGGTGCTAGGCACACAAGGTCTCTCCCTTTGAGGCACTTACAGCTTATTAAGGAAATAGACATTAAACACACACACACACAAATAAAAACAATGGCAAATTGTGATGTGTGCTATGAAAGGAAGTAATAGGGAGACAATTTGGACAGAGAGGGACTCTGGGTCCTGTCTGAGGATGTTCTCTGAAGGCTGAGACTTGGGAGGATGTCTATTGAGAGAGCAATGGAATCATATTCCCACAGCCTCTTCCCCATTCCCATGAGTTTGTCAAAGTGCCTGGGAAGAGCAGGGACTGAATTCTGAGGTTCACTGCCCCGCACTCAGGGCAGTCCCCCGCCCCAACCCTCAGCACCTTGATTCCCATTCAGGAATCAAAGCAAGAACCATGGAAGGCCATATATGGGACAGTGGGAGGCATGGTCAGGGGAGCAGGAGTCCCAGGAGTCAAGCATTGTGGGGGAGGGGGCAAGCTAGGTTGTGTGGGGAGAGAGTCCAACTCCAAAGGCACCAGCTTTTAAATTCTTATTGTTATTTTGGTTGAGAATGGTCTGGCCTCCCTCCTCCCTTTTCGACACCACTGCTGTCAGCTTTCAGGGTCAGCCCTTTCACCCCAGGTAACCCATTCTCACATAGAACCCTTCCTGTTTTCTCCAGCATCAAGAAACTGTTGATAGATGCAATAAATTGTGCACACATATCACGTATTAAGGATTTTGGAATATTGTTTTATAAAAGTGAAATTGTTTTTTATACACTCTCTGGTATTTTGCTTTCTTTTTAAATTCAACAGTCCTTCAAAGAAATCCTCCCAAATAAACTGATACAGCTCTGATTCATTTTGGATCGCACATAATAATATTCCATAGTATTAATATTCCTTTATTTATTCAGCCATTCACCTCTTGAAACATACTTCCTTTGTTATCTTTTCTTGCAATTATAAACATACTCTAAAAAAATATTTTTCTGGAGCTGAGCGCGATGGCGCATGCCTGTAATCCCAGCTCTTAGGGAGGCTGAGACAGGAGAATCAAAGCCAGCCTCAGCAACGACGAGGCGCTGAGCAACTCAGTGAGACCCTGTCTCTACATAAAACACAAAATAGGGCTGGGGGTGTGGCTCAGTGGTCGAGTGCCCCTGAGTTCAATCCCCAGTACAAAAAAAAAAATCTTTTTTCATATGCCTGTTTTCTCTGGGGTTGTGTTTCTGTGAGATAAATACCTAAAAGGGTGTGTGTGTGTATATATATATATATATATATATATATATACACACACACACACACACACATATACATATATCTAGAATTATTTGTTAAATATGCATGTTAAATTTACTTCACATATATATATATACACATATAATTCTAGTAAAACTTTTTTTTTTAAAGTAATGTTGCACATTTCCACAATATGTGAAAGTTTCTCCTCTGCTTATCTGCCAGAAATGCAGGTTTTAGCTTTGAGTATACAGTGGTCCCCCATTTTTCTTTCCCATCTCACTTCCCTACTCTGTATCTGAGATTTTTATTTCTCAGCTGTCTGTATTAACTCTTCCACAAACTGCCCAATCTGTCCTTTGCCTAGTTTTCTATTGAATTCTTTTTTCCTTGTCCATTCATACGTCATTGTACTGTGAAGCTTTTAAAGCTGGTCTAATGTTGCATAATATTTGGTTTCCACTTCTGTCATTTATCTGCTGACTCTGTTTATGTATCTTTTGTTCTACAGTGTTTTTCAGAGCCTCACTTTTCTTTTAGAGCTTCTCAGTTTAAGTTTCACAAAGATTGCCCCTACAGTCTTCTGAATTTTCTCAGAAAAGATTTTTTTCTTGTTTTCTTTTTTATATTCAAGTCTTTAAATAATCTGAAATGTACTTTTGGTTATGAAGTTGGAGAGTTATCAAATTTTACTTGCAAATGAATAGCAGCTATGTCAGTACCATTTAGTAAACAATTGCAAGGTCATTCTATCAAATATTAAATTCTGATATAGATGTTTGGTTATCTATTTCTGAATTTCCTGTTCTGTTTCACTAGTCTAATTCTCTGTTCCTTTACCAATATCCCAAGGATTGGTTTTAGAGTTTGTTCTGATCCCTGCATAGCAAGGCAAATCCTTTTGCACTGTTATTTATTATTTTCCATGCTTTTTGGTTCTTTTAAGGCATCTGTTTTTCCATATAAACATTAAAATCATTGCCCTTTATTTGGAATTGATTTGGGAGGTTTGACATTTTGATGATAGTATGTCTTCCCATCTACAAGTGTGGTTATGCCTTTCCATTGGTTCAGATCTGTGTTACGTCCTTTCACAAGATTGTATAGCTTTCTTCATATGGACTCTGTCTTTCTTATTAAATTTATTCCTGTGTTCAAATTCTTGCCAATATCATAAATGTCTTTTTCTATTTCCTTCTATTTCTCTATTGCAAAAAATGAAAAAGGCAATTGCCTTTTGTATATTTATCTTGTATCCAAGAACCTTATCGATTTTTCTTAATAGTTTTTTCTTTTGTTTCACATTAATTTTTGTCTTTTGTTTCTTTGCTAGAGGCCCTGGGGTCTCCTAGGCATACAATCATTGAATTGCTTTGATGACAACTCCCCTGACATTCTCACTACAGTGTCACTTGCCTCCAGCCATTTTTATCCTTACCCAGCCTACAGCCAGGTTTCAGGGACTCCCACTGTCCACCACAGAGGTCCTTCTCCCATGTCCTTCCTTAGGGTTCGATTCCATCTCCCTGGTTTGTAGGAGCAGGATGGAGGGTTCCGCATCCTTGCTACTTGATTCTATTGAATGAATTTTTCCCCCTAGCTGGAATTCTGTTTTCCTCTCTGACCAAAGGTTGAATACTGGTGGCCTATGAGCCATATTTAGCCTTTAGACATGCTTTATTTGGCCCACACAGTAGTTTATTAAAAATTTTTGATTATTTTCCAACATTTAAAAATTGGAATAGTTGTTTTATATGGGAACACATAAAAATCTGGAGTTCTGATTTTTCTTCAAACTCTGGAAAGTCTGAGAATCTGGGCCCTCAACAGGAACTGTGAAACTGCATCTCCCACCTAGACAGTGAGCTTTCCAGGGAAAGGGTCAGCCTGTCCCCTCTCTACACCCAGCACCTGACACACATCCTGGCTCACACAGGGTTCAGGAAAACTTAATTTCTTTCCTTTAGTATCATGAACAAGTTTTGAAGAAATATGAGTTAACCCATACCATAAGAATTCTGAACTTTCTTGTGCCGTGGACCCCTTGGCAGTCTGGTGAAGACAATGGACCTCTCAGAATAAGAAAATTGCCCAAGATTACAAAGAAGACCAATTCTATCGAGTGCAGTCATCAAAATATTAAAAAATAAATTAGCATCTAGAAACACATGTTTTTAATTAGCATATTACTGAACAAGATCTAGTGGCAGGTCTAATAACTACTGTAATTATGCAGTTCTGATGAAAATGAATGATATTTTGAGAGATCTGCAGCAATCATAATAAGGCATGAAATCATCTGTGATTTCTGCTGGTGACAGGACTGCTAAAGTCACAGGTACTGCTAATACTCCAGGGACTTGTGGCCTATATTCAAGATGAAGAGAATGATTACATTTCAATGATAGGCTTATGGTAAAAATAAAGATGAAATTTTTTCTCAACCAAATTCACAGACCACAAGAATTCTCCCACTGGGGTCCTGTGGATCTCAGATTAAACTTTTACTTCAGGAGAAGGTGCTAATGGCAGCAAGAACTGAGCCACAAAGAAATACAATTTGGTAGAAACTGCCCAGTCCTGGGTGTTCTCATTTAGGGCGGGGTTGGAGTGTAAATTAGATCACCTTTTCTGGAGGTCTCCTAGGCAATATGTTCTAAGAATCTTAAAAATGCACATCTGCTTTAATCCAGCAATTCTGTTTCTAGGAACTTATCCTAAGGAAATAAAGATGTGGCCAAAAATAAAGAGTGTGAGAATTTTTATCATAGCCAAAGAACACATCCAGTTTTTGTGGATCCTGAAGTTTACACAATTTACGGTCCCCTTTAACACAAAGGATACCAAATTATGAATATAAAATTACTAGATCTTTCCCAAGCATTTGAAAAGGCCTTGTACAAAGGAGGGGCCTTTCACCGGCTTCACAGAAATTCATTCCAAACACTGCATTTTAAATAATCATCTCAAGTTAGAAACAACCCAAACAGCTAACACTTGGGAATTGCCATAGCAAGTTAGAGAATATCTGTACAAGGAAAAACAAATCAGCTGTTTAAAATGATATGAACATACAGTCTGCTGACATGGAAAGATGCTATAAGTAATATAGTATAAGTAAAAAATATAATATAAGTAAAAAAAGCAGTTTATAAAATGATATATGCAGTAAGATCCAAGTTTCTGTTAAAATAACATTAGTGTGTTATAGCGTATTAAATGGGACTTTTGTATCTCAGAATTGTGACTATTTGGGCTGGGGTTGTAGCTCAGTGATAGAGCGCTTGCCTCGCATGCGTGAGGCCCTGGGTTCGATCCTCAGCACCACATACAAACCAATAAAATAAAGACATTGTGTCCATCTTTAAAAAAAAAAAAAAAGAAAAAGAATTGTGACTATTTCCAGGAGCCCCAGAGCAGCACCAGACACAATTCAGCAGGGCATGGCAGAGTGTGACACCCCCACCCAAAGCAAGTCCCAGCCCAGGAGAGCTGAGGCTTTTATTGGGGAGAGTGTCTCTGGGCTGTGCTTTACTCCACATGGCTCAAGCCAAGCGCAAGGCTCGCCTGGAGCAAGGAGGACACAGAGTTTGACCCACCTCTGCCCTGGAGAAGTCTATACAGGAGAGGCTGGGAGGACCCAACCCTGGTGGCTGCAATGGGAAAGGCTTATGCTTCTGGAGCTTGGCAACAAAGGAAAGGAGGGCTTCCCATAGGACAGCTGGACATAGGGCCAGGCAGTGAGCATGAGCTAGTCTGAAAGATCCCTCCCCAAGAAGTCTACTCTGTGGGACAAGGGACTCCTATAGAAAGACCCCTCAGCCCAAGTGGAGGGGCAGGTCACAGGCGGTCAGCTAGCAGGTGTGTTGCCCAAGCCCAGGAACTCACTGACCCAAAAAGGAGGCTCCACGCAACCCAAAAGTATTTGTCCCTTGAGAGCAGGGTCAGAGTTTGGGTATCTACCACACAGAGGGGTCTAACTCCAATTTACAATGATTCCATTCCAAGTAGTATTTGCATGAGCCCCTCCCTCCCCTCCCTCCATGCAACCCAGGTCCCTATTCAAACAAGCAGAACACAAGCTAACAAGGCTGGCCCTTTCCTCACTGCAAGTCTCTGGACTGGGTCTGGCTGAGAACCACGGCGGAGAAGAAAAGCTCTAAAATGAGTGAGAAACTTCTATTAGTTTGTTTAGCCTACGTATGATTTCCATAGAGTAACATTCACCCTTCATAATGTTCAGCATCACTGTCAAGATAGAAAATACTGCCATCACCTTAAAAAGTTCTCGGGTGCCCCTTCATGGTGACCTCCTTTCTCCATCCCCAGACCCTGGCAATCACTGATCGGTTTTCTCCTATAATTTTGCCCTTTCCAGAATGTCAGATAAATGCTGTCATGAAATGTGCAGCCTGTTGAGTCTGGTCTCTTTCGCTTAGTACAATGCACTTGAGATTCATCATGTTTCCTGAGCATCAGAGCGTTCTTTCTACTGAGCAGTACTCCATTGAATGGGTGGGCCACATTTTGTCCATCCATTCACTTACTAAACAACATTTGGGTTGCTTCCAGGCTTTGGCAATTATCAATTAAGCTACCATAAATATTCACATGCAGGTTTTTGTCTGAACACAAGCTTTTGTTTCTCTTGGGTAAACTCCTAGAAGAGGAGTTTGGGTCAGACGGCAGGTGCATGTTTATCTTTCAAGGACTTTGCCAAACTGTTCCAGAGTGATTGCTCAGTGTTTAGTTCCCATCGACAACGCATAAGAGCTGTAATTGCTTCACATCCTGGTTAACAATGAGCACTATCATTTCTTTAACCCATTTCATGGAGTGTAGTAGGAGATTACGTGTTGTTTTGTTTTATTTTTTTAAATAGACTTTTTTTTTAATATTTATTTTTTAGTTGTAGGTGGACACAATATCTTTATTTTATTTTTACGTGGTGCTGAGGATCGAACCCAGTGCCTCCCGCGTGCTAGGCGAGCACACTACCACTGCGCCATAACCCCAGCCCCTAGACTTTATTTTTTTAGAGAAGTTTTAGGTTCACAGCAAAACTGAGCAGAATGTAGGGGGTTCCACATCCCCTCTGCTCCCACACCATTCCAGCGTCCTCTGCTGTCAGTGTCCCCCACCAGAGTGGTACATTTGTTACAGTTAACCTACTCTAACATGCCACCCTGAGTCCATAGTTCACCTTAGGGCTCACTCTTGGTGTCTACAGTCTGGATTTTGACAAATGTTTAATGACATGCATCATAGCATCATACAGAACAGTTTCACTGCCCTAAAAATCCTCTGAGTTTCACCTATTCATTCCTCCTCTTTTTTTTTTTTTCTTTTCTTTTTGGTATCGGGGATTATTTTGTGTTTTCTGTAGAGACAGGGTCTCACTGAGTTGCTTAGCGCCTCGCCTTTGCTGAGGCTGGCTTTGAACTCACGATTCTCCTGTCTCAGCCTTCCTAAGTGCTAGGATTCCAGGTGTGTGACACTGCACCCAGCTCATTTCTCCTTAGCGTTTTGTAATAACTGATCTTTTTGCTGTTTCCATAGTTTTGCCTTTCCCAGAATGTCATATAGTTGGAATCATATGGCCTTTTCAGATATGTCTCTTTCACTTAGTAACATGCACTTAAGTTTTGCATGGTTGACAGCCCATTTCTTTGGAGTGCTGAATAATATTCATTGTTTGGATGGAGCACAGTTTATTTACCCAGTCACTTACTGAAGGGCATCCTGGTTGTTCCAAGTTTTAACAATTATGAATAAAGCTTCTAGGAACATCTGTGCACAGATTTTTGTGTACACATAAGTTTTCAATCTACTTGGGTAAATACCAAGAAGTGTGATTGCTGGATTGAATGGTAAGAGTAAGTTCACTTTTGTAAGACCTGCCAATCTTCCAAGTGGCTGAACTATTTTGCATTCCTACCAGCAGTGATGGAGAGTTCCTGTTACTCTGTATCCTTCCCAGTATTTGGTATTATCAGTGTTTTGGATTTTGTTCTACTTGCTGTGTAGTGGTATCTCATTGTTTTAATTTAATAATTTTTTTTCACAGTGTTGTGTATTGAACCTAGGGCCTCATGCATGTTAGGCAAGCCCTGGACCACTGAGCCACATCCCCAGCCCTTGTTTTAGCTTGCAACTACCTAACAATATGTGATGTTGAGCATCTTTTCATATGCTCATTTGTCATCTGTATGTCTCCTTTGGTGAGATGTCTGTTCAAGTCTTTTGGTCATTTCTCTCTCTCTCTCTCTGTCTCATCTTTTATCTCTCTTCATTTTTCAGTACTGGGGATTGAACCCAGTACCTTACACACACTAGGCAAGTATTCTACCATTGAGCTACACCCCCAGTTATTTTAATTTTTTTTTTTTTTTGAGACAAGGTCTCGTCAAGTTGCCCAGGGTTGGCCTTGAACTTGCGATCCTCCTGCCTCAGTCTCTGGAGTATTTGAGATTGTGGGCATGGTACATGCCTGACAGGTTGTTTTCTTATTGTTGAGTTTTAAGAATTCTTTATATATTTTAATAGTCCTTTATTAGATATGGCTTTCACAAACATTTTCTCCTAGAGACTCAAATAAAGATATTTGAGTTGGCCTGGAATTATTTTTTAACTCTTAGTTTTAAAACAGTTTCAAGCGTGTGGAAGAATCATAAGAACAGTACAAAGAACTCCCAAGTGACCTTCGTCCACATTCACCAGCTGTTAACATTTTGCTTTGTCATTTGCTGTCTCTACCTATACATTTTTTTTTTCTGAACCATTTGAAAGGAAGTTGTATACATCATTATCCCATATATTTCAACATGTATTTCCAATGACAAAAGACATTCTTTTACATAATCATTGTGGTTATCAAATTCAGGAAATTTAATATAATCCCCAGGCAACTTCCAAATTTCACTCAATTTCCCAATAGCAACCTTTACAGCAATTTCCCTTCTGACCGAGGACCTTGTCTGGGATCATGCACTGTATTCATTCTCTGTGTCTTCAGTCACTTTTAAACCAGGACAGTTCTCCAGTCTTTCACTGTCCCCTATGACATTGACACTTTTGATGAGCCTGGACCAATTCCTTTGTACCTGGGTTTTCTCTTTTCTTTCTTTCTTTTTATTTTACTTTATTTTTTTTTTTTTGTTTTGCTATTGGAGATTGAACTAAACTACACCCCCAGCCCCACCTTTTTATTTTGAGGCAGGTCCTCACTAAGTTGCTGGAGCTGGCTTGGAACTTGTGATCTTCTTACCTCAGCTGCCGGAGTCTCTGGGATTACAGGCATGCACCGCCACACCTGGCTGTAGATGGATTTTCAATTTGGGCTTGTCTGGATGTTTCCTCTGTCAGATCTGACTTTTTGGTGGAAATACCACTTTGAAGGAGATAAGCATAAAGGAGTGGGGCAGTTTTTCCTACTTGCAAACTTACCACCTAATTCTTCACCTCTACACCAGGGCAAGTAGTTCTCCAGCAGACACCAGCTAGATGTCCTCTGTGCCAACTGGCTTCTGACACCGTCTATCTGGAGACAGCATCAGATCTCACATGTTGAGGGCTCAATCTCCAAGACTATCCTTAATTCAGATGCTGCTCACAAGTCCCAAGGTATGATCTGGGCTTCTGATTCATCTGCTATAAGTTAGGGTTCCCACGATCCCCTCCTCAGGTTTGATTGATTTACTAGCAGCTCATAGAACTCAGGGAACCACTTAAGTTTACCAGTTTGTCATAAAGGATATTATGAAGGTTATAGATGGAGAGATGGGGTGGGGGCAAGGCACATGGGAAGGGGTGCAGAGCTTCCTGAGCACACCACCTTCCATAAGCCCCATGTGTCCAGCTGTCAGGAAGCTCTCTGAACCCTGTCCTTTGGGGGTTTATGGAGGCCTTATTACACAAGCGTTATTGAATGCACCACTGGCATTGGCCATTAGCTCAGCCTCAGCTCAACTCAGCCCCTCCTTGGAGGTCATGCCTCTGTTTTTTCAGTGAGCAGTCCCCATCCTGGGACCCCCTGAGAGTTCCCCAGCCAACAGTCAACTCATTGGCAAACAGCAGACACTCAGCACAGCAGAAATGATGAGTGTTATAGGAACTGTGCTCCAGGAACTAGGGGCAGAGACCAAATGTATATTTCTTATTATATCACAGTATCTCACAGTATCTCACAGTATCTCACCACGGAAGTGATGCTGTGTCTTTCTCGGGAAACCACATCAGGAAGCATTTCATGCCAGCCCTTTATTTGGCCAACATTTTTTTTCACTTTTTAAATAACTGAGCATGAGACTCTTCATTGGAATCTGACATACTTCTCTGAAAAGCTATGAGATATACTCAAGATATCATCATTCAGGACAGAGGAAGGAAGGTCAGTAAATAGGCTCTAAAGATACTCTTGTTAGAAAAACAAGACTGTTACACAATTTATTCCACCGAGTATAGCTTTTAATATGCGTCATGTTGGGGGAAGACTAGAATGAAGATATTCACCAAAAATTAAAGCAAGAGAGAAAGCTTTCAGGTGATTTTTATTTCTGTTTTATTTATTTATTTATTTAGTACCAAGGATTATTAAACCCAGGGGCACTTAACCACTGAGCCACATCCCCAGCCCTTTTTATGTTTTGTTTGTTTGTTTGTGTTTGTTTTTGGTACCGGGAATTGAAATCAGGGGCACTGAACCTCTAAGCCATATCCCCATAGCCCTATTTTGTATTTTATTTAGAGACAGGGTCTCACTGAGTTGCTTAGCGCCTCGCCATTGCTGAGTCTGGCTTTGAACTTGAGATTTTCCTGTCTCAGCCTCCTGAGGCTCTGGAATTATAGGCATGTGCCACTGGGCCTGGCTTTTATGTTTTATTTTGAGACAGGGTCTTGCTAAGTTGCTTAGGACCTCCCTAGGTTGCTGAGGCTGATCTTGAACTCACAATCCTCCTGCCTCAGCTTCTCGAGCCACTAGGATTACAGGTGTGCACCACTGTGCCTAGTGATTTTTATTTTCTTATTTTACTTATCCTTACAGTGGATTCACACCCAACAACATTTAACTTAGCCACCCATCACCTCCAAACCCTGCCTTCTCACTCTCCTTTAAACTAGACCTTGGCTTTTGATGCTCCAGGGAAAAGAAGGTAACAATCAAACAGTCAAGAAAATTAAAATCATGCAATCTTTTCCTTATGAATTTCCAATACTCTAAGTCCTTTTTTTTAAATTTTTTTTAGTTGTAGATAGACACGATATCTTTATTTTATTTATTTATTTTTATGTGGTGCTGAGGATTGAACCCAGTGCCTCACGCATGCGAGGCAAGCGCTCTACCACTGAGCCACAACCCCAGCCCCCAGGTCCCTCTTCTTAAGGGACTATACAAGGTCATATTTTACTGTATGGAATTTTCACTTTATACTCATAAGATGAAACACCATTGCATTTTAGTTCACTTATAGAACTCGTAAGTGATTACAAAAACTTGATATTTAAAAAGGTGGAAAATGTCTGCTTTCATGAATTGACATTTTGAATTGTGAACCAGAAACCTTAGCAGCTCGGGGTGGGGGTAGCCAGTTCCTTTGCTCTCTCACCAAAAGCATCAGCTGTCAGACAGGGGGTGGGCTGGTGTGATTTATATGTCATCGTCCGCATCATGGAAATTCTCAGCGTAGCATCTTCAGAAGGAGGAGGAGCTTGGAGACTGGCATCTCAAAGGAGAAAAAAACCTTGAAATCAGCTGTCAGGCTGGCATTTCTTTCTCTTGTCTCTCCTCTTGTCTCCATCTTCACACCCATGAGGGTTCGAGCCTCTGTCATCTCTCCCCTGGACTAGGCCCCAGTCACAGACCTCCCTGGGCTCCTGTGTGTGGTCTATTACATATGACAGAACAATCTTCCCAGAGTCCTGCTATTGATATCTCCTTCCCATGGCTCCCTGTTGTCCCATCACCTACCCAAATTATATGCATTCTCAAATTCTGGTGCCCTGACATCACATTTCCCATCTTCTATCCCTACCTTATTTCTTGTCACTACAGGGTCTACAGTCCAGCTGGCCGTGGACTACTTATGCTGTCCCTGGCCTGCCCTTCCCAATTCCTGCCCTGGATGGAGCTGCCTATGCTAATATGAGCAACCCCTGAAGGGCAAGCATCAGAGCTCCCTCTAGCAAGAGGTCTTCAGCAAACATTTCCTGTATACATGTGTGGGCCAGGCAGTGGGTCAGGCCCTGAAGACACCATGCTGATAATGACCCAGGCTCTGCCTCCAGGGTTGGCCATTTTGGGGAGTCGAGAGATGTAAACACAAGCACACAGCAACAACGGTTAGATTCAAAGGGGACGATGCAAAAATTATATTTGCCACAGAAAAACAAGTTGTCCTTTTAGGTGATATGTTAGTTTGCTAGCTGCTATAACAAAATGCCACAGACTGGGTGACTTTACCAAGAGAAACTGATTGTCTCATACCTATGGAGGCTGGAAGTTCAAGATCAAGGTGTTAGCTCTTTTCCCACTCCCTCTAAGGCACTAAGGAAGGTTTTACTCCAGGCCTTTCTTGGTACTACTTTGGCTGTGGCAGCATAAATCCAGTCTTCACATGGTATTCTCCCTGTGTGGGCGACTGGGCCCAAATTTCCCCCTTTATGTAAGAACACCAGTCATACTGGATAGCCCCTCCCCCACTCAGTATATACCCATCCTAACTAATTATCCTCTGCAATGACAGTGTTTCCATATGAGATGACATTCTCAGGACCCAAGGTTTAGGACTTCAACATATGAATTAGGACAAGTTTCAACCCATAATAGGTGAGTAAAGCATAGAACCCAAAGGGTAGGAAAGAGTGTGAAGAAATTGGAGGTACAAAGCCCAGGTGAGAAAAATGGTGGGGTCAGAAGAGAGATTCAGGGAAAGCTAGCAAAAGCTAATGGGAATTTCAAAAATAAATAAATCAAGAAATGATTGCTGGGCTGAGATATGGCTCAGTTGGTAGAGTGCTTGTCTTGCATGCACAAGGCCCTGGGTTCTAATCTCCAGTACCACACACACACACACACACACACACACACACACAAGATTGCTGTATAGTATGCATTGTCAACTCTTCCTTCTGTTTCCACAAAATCTCTTCTGGCCATCTGCAGTGAAATGGGAGAGCGGACTGCTGATGTACTGTCCAAAACTGGGACCTGGAAAAATCCACACTGTGCACAGGTAACCAGGGCTGCTGGGTATGTAAATGACCTTGGTGCCACCAGGCATGGAGAAAATGGGGGTGATTCTGGCTGAAGCAGTGAAGTGAGAGTCTGGGCAGCCACCTTTGTGTGGGAAGAAAGAAACTGACATGCTGATGTCATTCAACAATAGAATCAACATCAGAAAGTCAAATATCCTGCTTTCTTGGGTTGCTTTTGGTTCTCGTAAGCATTTCTATATGGTAGAAATAATTAGCTCTATGCTGAGAAGGACACTGGCTCTGGGGTGATATGATTTGCTCAAGGTCCCACAGATGGTATAAACTGAAGAAGTGCTTGAACTCAAGAAATCTATCTGTAAAGCCTATGCTCATTCCGTGATCCACTGGGTAAACTCTGAGCACAACCTCTTCTTCAGCGACCTGGGTATATCATACATGGCTGGGCTCCACCAATCCACATATTTTTTTCCAATGAAATAGTGTTTCTATGCAGTCACCCTGGTTCACACTGGATTTCAGCTGCACCCAGGGTGGACAATTCCTTGCTAGCGCAAAGTCACCTCGCACAGTCAGCATCTACATCATGCTAGAGCTACAAGCTTCCAAATCTGCTGCAGACTCTTGGACACCATGGGAACTCTCTTAGGCAGCAATGTGACCCAGATATCTAGAAACCCTCACCTAGTAGGGGCTGGAGTAAGCAGATCAATTTCTAGCTTCCAATTCTGCAGGTGGATGATTCTGAGTCCTTCCATGGATTTCACAGAGTCCTGGGGGAATGTGGCCCTGTTGTCCACAGTGGAGACTGATCAAACACACCCTGGTATTGCGTTTGCTTTCTTCCCAGTTCTCTTCTCCTCACTCCCTTGCTCCTGCCTCTTGAAATCACCTCCCCAGTGACTACTTGCCCCAAATCTTTGTCATGCTCTGCTTTAGAGGAATCCAAACTAAAACAGTGATGAGCTGGTGTGAAGCCGCCTCTTTCCAAGGGGGCTGTTCTGCAGGTGACTATAGCAAGGTGTCCGTGAAGAAGCCAGCAAAGGCTGATGGTCTATGGAACATCCAATAGCATTTTAGAGGTAAAGTTGGAAAGGGAGGCCTGGGGGCGTATTCACACATTTGGGGCTCCATTTAAGAACAGAAGGGACATGCTTAGATTTGTATTTCTGGAACATCACTTTGGCTGCTGAATGGAGGATGGATTGGAAGAGTCCAGCCTGAGATCAGGAAGATCAGGCTGCTGTCATCACTAAGTGTAGATGGTGAGACCCAGCTTGGGAGGTGGCCATGGCCTGGGGAGGAGACAGCAGAGTAGGACTTGGCAAGAGTCTGCATAAGGTTAGGCCCTGACTGCAGAGGAAAGCCAGTCAGGCCTGGCGCCAGCCTTCTGGTGCCTTTCCTTGATGGTGGGTCATGGGCCAAGGAGCAGGGGAGGAAGGGAATGTGTTGGTGTCAACTTCTCATGGTTACAGAGATCTCTGGAGTACCATGGAGATCTGTGTGTGGTGCTCAGGAGGGAGGTAGGGATTGAGGTAGACTTGAGAAATATTCATTCAGTGACCTCAGTGGCATCCCTCTCTCCTGGCCTGTTCCTGCTGCTAAACCGGAAAGTACTGCTCAGGAAAAAGTGCTGCCCAGGGGACTCCTAGGGCCCCGAAGCCCTGCAGGAGCTTCTTCCTCACCTACCTTGTCTCTGGCTCCTCCTTACCCCCAACTTGGGTCTGGGGAGCAGACAAGCCTAGGACCAGATCACTGTTCCCCCAAGATCTGCCAGCAGGGCACTCTAATTCTCTAGAGAACAGGGACATAGCAGGACCAAGCACCTGCCCTTAAGAACCTCCCTCTCACTGACTGCACAGCATCACCAACAAATTCCAGAGGCTCCAGGGAAGCAGATTTTGTCAAGTCACTGCCTTATCTCAGGGGCGTGTGACTGGGTGGTGCCGTTTTTGTTGTTGTTGTTGTTGTTGTTTTGGTGGAGCTGGGGATTGAACCCAGGGCCTCACATGTGCTAGGCAAATACTCTACCACTGAGCTACATCTCCAGCCCAAGATGGAGTTTTGATTCAGAGGTCTGTCCATGATGCCTTATTAGGCAGGATTCCAGCAGGACATGGGGGGATCCCTTGAGAGAATCTGCAGACCAGGCCAAGGGAGGTATGGACAGGGCGACAGGAACGACAGAGTAAGGGAGCCTCTTGAGACCTGCAGCAGCAGGAAGCCATTACCACAGCAGGTCTCAGAGCTGAGAGGCAGGCACCTGGTGTTAAGGCAACCCACCTGGTTCTTGGGGCCACCCAACAGCAGCTCTGGCACCAGAATGCAGCAGTTGCCAGACTGTGGCCATGCGGGGAGAAGCAGGGGCCAGTGCTCCCACCTGTCTCCTGCTCACAGACCCCTGCTATAGCCTCCTGTGGACTGAACCTAAGAAAAAGGAGAAGCAACCATGGCAATCAGCACAGAGAGCCCCCAGCAGGACAGGCCTGGGGGCAAAAGGAGAATGGCTGCATAGCCTGAGTGAGCATCCCAGCTCCCTGCTCAGCAGATACCAGACAGCTCTTCCTGAGGGCCCACACTTTCTCACCTGCAGAGTAGGAACCAAGATGACTATGTGTGTAACACACGGCAGGCTCCCTATACCTCCTTCCCTCATCCAGTCTCCACCCATATTTTAATCATCAGCAAGCACTGTACCCCATGGACCCAAGGACCCTGCCTAGCTTCTCTAATCTCCTGGGACTTCCAGTTACATGACTGCTTTTTGAAGCATCCTGAAGTGCAAGGTTTGAAGTCTGAAGATCCAGGTTAGGTCCCAGTTCCATCCTGTACCTTAGGTTAGTCTCTTTCATATCCAAACCTTGATTTCCTCACCTTTCAAAAAAATCAACATTAGGGCTGAGGTTATGGAGCAGTTGGAGTGTGCCCGCCTAGCACACGTGAGGCACCGGGTTCGATCCTCAGCACCACATAAAAATAAAACAAAGATATTCTGTCCACCTACAACTAAAAAATAAATATTAAAAAAAAAAATCAAAAAAATTAAAAATGTTATCTTTAAGCCAGGCACAGTGGCGCACGCCTGTAATCCCAGCACTTTGGGAGGCTGAGACAGGAGAATCGCGAGTTTAAAGCCAGACTCAGCAATGGCGAGGCACTAAGCAACTCAGTGAGACCCTGTCTCTACATAAAACACAAAATAGGGCTGGGGATGTGGCTCAGTGGTTGAGTACCCTTGAGTTCAATCCCTGGTACAAAAAAAAAAAGTTATCTTTTTTGTTTTTACTCATGCCCTTAGAATCCCTTCCCCATGGGTTTGGAGACTTGATTACGAAGCTGCTTGCACTAGATGTCTGGGGACAGATTGAGCTTTTACAAGGACATGGGAGGATAAAGAGCACATTTAGAGGATGCATCTTGTGCACATCTGCATTTCTTGTACCTGAGACAGTGCCCTACTCCTAGGTACAGGATGAATATCTATAAAATTGGTAAACTCTCCTCGGCTACCTCTACATTCTGGGAACCCAGACAAAGCCTGCTGCTTGTGTGTGTGACCAGGACATGAAGGAATGACTGAATTCAGTGGGCCTCAAAGGCTACTCTGAGTGTGGGGTTCCTAGCCTGATCCCTAGGGCCAGGCCCTCTCCTCTCCTGCATGCAAGGAGTCAGGGCCTTGGCACAGCTGCAGCCAGCTGGCACCAGGTCCCGGCAAGAGTCATTGTTTGGCCAAAACAGGAAGCCGCCCGAGGGGAAGTGTGGCCTCGCTTGAGTGAACCCCTGAAGAATGGCCCCCAAGAAACTTGGGGACGCGCTGGCAGGCACAAGTTGTATTGCAGCTGTTCTTCCCCGCACTCAGGCTGGGGAGGGAGGACCTCACTCAACACTTGGGACCTGGTGCAGGATATGGGGCTGGGAACCAGAGGCCTGGGTTCTAGTCCTGTGTGATCTTGAGTAGTTCACCTCTCCTCTCGGGACACATCTCCTCATCTGTTAATGAGCAAATTCAAACTGTGCATTTGTAGTTAAATGACTCCATGTCTGGCCGTCTCATCCGTCCCACTGACTGCTCGATTCCTGTGGTCTTCCAGTGCTTGGTGTAGATGAGGCCCATAGAATGAGCCCTTTCCCAGCAGGAGGGAAGCCGGATACATCCACAGCACTTCACAGTTATTAAAGCACCATGTCCTCATCTCAATTGACCCTTCCCCCAACAAATATGCCAAGAGGTACAGAAGTGGGGTTCAGGGTCCCATCTGACAGAGAAGACACAGAAGCTCAAAGCCTGCATCCAAACCCACACCGTTGTTCCTGGACCCAGCCAGGCTCTGGCAGCCCTCGGGAAGCCTCAACGATGAGTTCATGCATGCAGCTCAGGCTGGAGGCTGGCGGTTCTATGGTTAGAGCCTGGGAGCCCAGAGGAGGCAGCAGCCCTAACTGAAGGAGCCATCCAGGAGCTTGAGGGGCAGCTTGGACCTGGTTAGTTTGCTGGGTACTTAGTTTTCTCAATTCAGGCTCTGCTATTTAACCCCCATGTGGTCCAAGCAAGTCACTCCCCGAGTCTTTCCTGGTGATCTAGAGATGGTGCCTGTCCTGCTGACCTCAGGTTGTATGGGGCGGGTGAGCTGCTGGGCCCTCAGGCTCATCGTCATGTGGACGTGCTGCTCACTCACCCAGCAATGGATTTTATTCTTCCTTCCTCAGAAAACCCTGATTCTGTTAGGATAGTTTCCCCATCCCCAGGTTTAGCACATGATCCCAGTTAATCTAAGCCAATCAGCACATGGCATGCCTGGAGAGACCCTGATTGGCTGGAAACATGACCCACGTTGCTCCATTCAAATCAAAGAAAAGGACTTATAGTAAAAACTAGAAGAGAAGTCCTCTGTGGCTCAGTCTTGCTGAGCAAGCACATAGCCCCCATTGCCACTGGCTGCCACCTTTTACACCCAAGAAGACTGACAGCCTTTAATGGGGCCATAGGGGAATCAGCTGAGGTCGAGAGAGAATAGCAAGCCTGTGTTGTTGAGGACACTGGGGCCCGCTCTGGACCTGCAGCAGTGAGAAGATGCATTCCTCATGTAGCCCGTTGAAGGCAGAGTTTGCTTTTACTTGCAGCCAAAGTCATCAGTGTGGCCGCCATCATCCCAGTCTGATGCACAGAGAGGAATGAGTCTGCCCTCCCCCACGTCCGCTCACTGGAAGGCAGTTGCGAAACCCCTGGGCACCCTGCCAGAGCTGAAGACTGGTTCACGGCTTTTTGGAAGCTCTGCATTCTTTCCTTTCTGTTCCTCCAGCCAGAGACAACTCTTCCCTCCCCACAGCTGGCCTCTGGCCTGGGCCCAGGCCACCCCACTGACATTAGTGCTGCAAGATTAATGGAGTAGGGAGACGGAGAGCCAGGACCCCAAGACCCCACCCTGGCTGCTCGCTCTGCTCAACCTCTGTTTCTTCCCCTCTTCTTCCCTTCAGGACCTCAGTCACTTTACAGCCTCAGGATGACAGAATTTGCAAAACACAAAGGGCCTTGGAGATAACCTAGCACAACCTCCATGGGATACAAAAGTGGAAATTGAGACTTGTCCCAGGTCACATTGAGCAGGGACTGGAATCCAGGTGTTTTGAGTTCTGGTTCAGGACTCATCTCCACCCACCACAGAGAGGTTGTAAGTTGACATGACTTTTTCTGTTTTGTATCCCGCATGTCTCTGATCTCTATCTTCCTTTTGTCTCCGTCCACTGTGCTGATTCAGGAGTCCTGGTCTCCGGACTGGGTGGTGGCCTTTCTAAACTTGCCCAGTTCTCATCCGCAGCCCTGCCTCCCACAGCAGCCAAAGGGATTGTCCTTAATGCAGACCTGATTGTCATTCCCCTACTTTGCCATCTGTAGGACAAGATCTAGGATCTCTAACCCAGCTTAGAGGGCCTTTTGCAACAGACCACTACATAGATGACAGATGACGTTACCTCATCTGTCAAGTGAAACTTGTGTTCCCACCACTGCACTCAATTGTGGATTCCTCCCGGCAGCCTTCCCAGGTCTCACCATCTGCTACTGGCACCATGAGTCTATCATGGGGCCCTTCACAGGGTGAATGGGTCTGACCCTGGCATCTGCCCCTCTGCTCCACAAGGGCTTCCAAAGCCAGATCACATTGCTCAGCATCCCTGCCTGCCCTGCACCTTCCTCAAGTTTCCCCTCGCCCGTGTGCAGTTTCCTCTTATTGGCTGCAGGGGATCCATCCATAGCCCAGGAAGTTACAAAGCAAGCAGGGATGAGAGGAGATCCTGATGTCATATCCTGAGTGGGCTCCGGCCCACCCAGCTCAGCCCGTCCTCTGATCTCACTTGGGTGTGAGCATGTCTCTGCTGAAAATCACAAACACCGAGAACCAGGCTAGGGCAGGGGCTTTGCACAGTCATGGGGGCAAAGCTTAACAAACAGTCCTCTCTGAGTGTGGCCAAGAAAAACCCTGGACTTGGAGTGCAGTGCTGGGATTCCAGGAGCTCCATTTCCAGGAATCAATCCTAAGGGAGGAAATATCCAGAATGGGAACAAAGATGAACATGGTAAAATTAATTTATAATAGCAAATCTGGAAACAATCTAGAAGTCTAGCAGTAATACAGAATTAAAATACACTAGTATATACTAGAACAGTGAAGTAGTGTCTAGCCATTAACATTATGTTTGCAAAGAGTTATTATTAGTGTGATGCTGTGGTTGGAGATTTGGTTCCTGGGCTGCTGATGCAGAACCTTTTAGAGATGGGGCCTAGTGGGAGGTACTTAGGTCAATTGGGGGTGTGTCTTCAACAGGAGTGAAGATAGCTCTCCTGGGACTTCTTGGTAGTTCTCATGAGAGATTTGTGATGAAAGCCGGATCCTGGTCCTGCCCAGCTCACTGGCTTCCTTTTGAGGTCTGGTTCTTCTTCCTACATGTGTTTTCCCATCCTTTCTCCGCCATCTACCATGGGAACTTCACAAGACACTGACCCATGCTATACATAGCATGTATAGACTTCCAGGCTTCAAAGCTGTGAGCTAATAACCTCTTTTTCTTCATAAGTAGCCTACCTAAGGTATTTCATTATAGTAACAAAATACATGTAGAAAAGTGTTAGGTAAGAAATAACAGCATATAAAACCATATATGTGGTGTGATCAAAGCTGAAAGAAATGCATGAAGACCAGCAGGAAATACTAAAATGCTAAAAATGGCTGATATTTGGTAGAAAGATTAAAAATTTCCTTCTGTTTATACTGTCTTGTGCTTTCTAAACTTTCTGCTATAAATATCTATTCATTTTGTAATCAGAAAAATTAGACAAAGAGAGAATGCTAGATAAATTTTAGTCCCAACTCTTATAATAATTGAACACATGACCTTGGGCAAGTCAGCCATTCCCTTTAAGACTTCATTTCCTCATTTGTTTATCTGTTCTTCCATTCCTTCATTCCAGAAATCTCTCCTGAGAGCCTCTTGTATGCCACGCTCTGTGCTGGGCATTGGGGACCCAAAAGTGAATCAAAATATAAACATATGAAAAGTTGTTTAACCTTGTTCCTAACCAGAGAAATGCTGATTAAAACTAAGCCAAGATTCTTATTTTTCATCTTACAAAAGTCCAGAAGTTTAAGAATGTACTCCATTGGAAAAGCTGTGGGAAAACAGGCCCTCTCATATATTGTCTGGTGGGAATGTGAAATGGCGCAAGCCCTAGATGGAGAGGAATTTGATGAGTTCTAGCAAATTTACATATATACCCTTGAACCTGGTAATCTCGTCTCTAGGAATCTATTCCAAAGATTCACTAGCAAAAATAAGACATATTCACAAAGCTATTTGTGGCAGCACCATTTGTACTAGTAAAAAAAATGAGAAACCACTCAAGTATCCTCAAATAGGAAATAGCTGACCACACAACGGATGACTCTGTGACTTTCCACACAAGGAAAGGTGGCAGATCTCTGTGTGCTATGATAGCATCATCCCCAGAGTTCAGTGTTAAGTGAAAAAGGAAAGTAAAACATAATGTATATGACACATTACTACTTATCAAAGAGAGGGAATAGGATACAAAAATGCATGCATGTTTTCTTTAATTAAAAATCAGGCTGGGAATATAGCACAGTTGGTAGAGTCCTTGCCTCATAAGCACAAGGCCCTGGGTTCAATCCCCAGCACTACAAAAAGAAAAAAAAAGTTTTTTAAATCAGCTAAGATAAAATAAATAAAATTTCAAAGTTATTGTCTATTAGAAGAGGGAGGAAGGGGAGGGGACATGGGGGCAGAAAGGTGGTGGAATGCAATGGACAACAATGCCCTAGGTACATGTATGACTGCACATATGGTGTAACTCTATGTTGTGTACAACCAGAGAAATGAAAAGTTGTGCTCCGTTTGTGTATAATGAATCAGAATGCATTCTGCTGTCATGTATACCCAACTGAATAAATAAATTAAAAAATAGAAAGAGAAGTAGTCTAGATTATGAATAGAACAATGTATTTAAACATTTATTAGTTCATGGACATGTTTCCTATTTGGGACTTTTATGAATAAAGTTACTATAAACATTCAAAAAAATAAAAATAGCTGCTTACATAGACAATTGCACAAGACAATTCTGAACATTTTGTCATACCAGAAAGTGAAGAAGATACAATACTACTGGGGTCAGATCAAAAGGACTCAGAAGCCAAGAAAAAAGAGATTCTCATGGGTCAAAGATGGAGCAACTTAAGTAGTAACAAATGTAGTAACTACAAAGGATTGAAACCTATCAAATGCATTAAAATACAAGATAATAGTTCAAAACCCCAAAACAAAACCTACCAATGACAAAAAAAAAATCTTTGCAGGTCATCTTGTAGAATGTTAGAGAATCAACTCATTGTTTGGGCAAATGATAAGCAAGGGGAAAGCAGGAAATGTTTATCCTGTTTGAACAAACTGTACCTCAGAGAAACCAGAGTTGATAAGAGAAGTTCTTCTCTATAGAAATATTTCAGCTAATAAATGAAGAAGCAATATAGAATAAAATTACCACTGCTTCACAAATGCCTAATGAAATAATAAATACAGGCAGAAATCATCAAAGACCGAAAGCCCCAAAAGAGGAACAACCAGACATCACAAACACCGTGTGCCTTCTGAGGGAAGCGTGCACACCTTCTGTGGAATATTCTTGCCGAAACTTCAAACCTGAATCTAATCCAGTCATTAGATCTCACTACTGATTTATAGGAAATACAGGGGGCTGAAGGACATGCTAAATAATAACATGGTGGCGCAGACAGAAAAGTCCTGAAAACTGCACAGGACAAACAACCTAGTTTATTTAACAAATGATTTCAAGGAAAAATACGAGAGGCTTGAAGAGATCATTGCAACAACCAAATGCAATGTACAGACCTTCTTTGGATCTTAAGTTCGAAAAAGCCAACTTTGAAAGTCCTTTTTATCTTGAAGCGCTGTTTTAAAATCTGAGATTGTTATGGTTACATTGCTTTGGTGCTTATTCATTTATGATGGTGATCTCGGTTCAGGTTGCATTTTAAACATCTGGGCTTGCCGAAGTGAAAATTAGCAATCCTACGTTGGTCTCAAAAAGTTCTTGAAATTTTAATGGTTGGTTCAACTCAAAAGTCTGTGAACCATTGTGCCAGACACCAGCCATTTAAAAAAAAATCCAAAAAGAAAAAAATAAAAAATAAATAAAAGACCTTTTTTCGAGATAGTTGGTAAAATTTAAATACTACTGGATATTTGATCATACAAACCTATTATTAAAAACTTTGGCAGGATAATAGTATTCTGATCACAGCTTTATAGTTTAGAAATGCAGACTATAATCTTTATGGATAAAAATACTTGATGTTTGGGATTTGCCCCAAATAATCCAACCCGGGGAGTCGCTGAGGGATATGAATAGGTGCAGTGGAGCTGGGTGGGGAACGCGTGGATTCTTGTGCTCTTTTATTTTTGTTGTATGCTTGAAGCTTTCCACAATAACACATCCTTGCTGCTTTCATGGCACTAGGGAAAGACTTACACATACAGGCCAAAGACTCTGAGGCTGGGAAGGGGGACCTGAAGTGCTGAGCCTTCCCAGGAGGGCCTGTGAGCTGGGATGTGCAGGCAGAGGGAGGAATTCCCAGCAGAGGGAACAGCCAGAGCAGAGGCACAAAGGCTGTGATGGGGGAGGGAGGCACAGTGATCTCTCTGCATTGGGGGAGCAAATGGGCATTTCAGGGGGAGCTCCTGAGAAGAAGGTGGACATAGGAGGAAGGGCCTCGAACTCCCACCCAAGGAACCCAGAAGCATTGCAGCAAGGGAGGGATATCATGGACTCTGCTTTGGCAATGTCCCCTAGGCAGCTGGGCCGAAGTTGGACAGAGAAAGAGGCCTGGATGTGTGTGAGGAGACCTGAGCCCTGGCTATGTATGTCCTGGAGAGGGATGAGGAAGCCCAAGCTGGACAGTGGCCTGGGACAAGACAGGAGACAGGTAAGCATATTGCCGCAAGAAGGAGGCCAGAGAGAGAGGAGGCCACATGGAGGCCAGTTTCTGACTTGGGCAACTTGGTGGATACCAAAGTGTTTTTTTATTTTTTCTTTTGCTTGCTTGTTTGTTTGTTTGTTTTGGTACAGGGAGTTAACCCAGGGGCACTTAACCACTGAGCCATATCCCCAGTCCTTTTAATATTTTATTTAGAGATAGGGTCTCCTGAGTTACTGAAGCTGGCTTTGAACTCGTGATCCTCCTGCCTCAGCCTCCCAAACTTAGTGGATGTTGGTGCTGCTATTAACTTGGGTGTAGGGGGCCAGATTAGTCCCCTCCATCTAGAGCCTGGGTAGAAGGCAGGGCCCTGGATTCTGGCCCTAGCCTTGCTGTCTGGCTGTGAAGCCAGGCTGTGACTCTGCCCCTCTCTGATACCATGTGTAAAGCAAGGGGGGTAGAAACCTCAGATCCGTGTTTCTGCAAATTCATCCTGGAACAAATTTGTGTCTAGCCCGTGTGTGTGTCCTTCTTGCCTAAGCGGGGATCACGAGGTCTCATTCGGCCTCATTGAAAATCCAGTTGTGTGATGTCAATGGCATTTCCCTTCAGAAAAAGGAAATGAGGTTAGAGAGCACATTACCAGGAAAGGAAAGTTAGCTGGGCCTCACCCTCTGCCGCCCCATGCTCCCCTCACAGCACGCCCGGCCCCTCTGCCTGGGGCCAGGGACAGGACCTAGAAATGTCACCGTTCAGACAGATGCAGCTGTCTGACGGCTTTGCATTCTGAGCAAGGCTGGGCTGCCCCCAACACAGTCAGCACCTTCTCTGGTGTCTGTGGCCTGGATCCAGATCACATCAGGGATCTGAAGTCACAGGAAGCTCCAGGGTCTTATTAAATGTCAGCAAGGCCTAAAGATGAGTTCTTCATTCGTGCAGAGACAGAGACTAGGAGAGGAGAAGGGACTTGGCCAAGGTCACAGGGCAAGTTGGAAGAGAACCAGGTAAAGGCCACGTAGCACCTGATGTCAGGGGGTCCCAGAAAGCCTGTCATCCTACAGGGTTCCCAAAAGGCCCTGTTGCTAGTAGATGTCCCCAGAAAATCCCTCTCCAGTTCTAAACATGAAGTGCCTTTGTTAACTAAACCACCCTTGGGCCCTTAGCTTTGGGCCATCTGAACATTTCCTTAATGTGCTGTAATGCACACAAAATGAAAATGAACAGCAATCTACCCAATATAATTGCTATATGCATTTGAGTTTTTAAAAATTAAGTATAAATTTGGTATATTCAGCAAGTTGGTCACTTGAAAAATCAATCAGTTGACAAGTTGGTCATCAAGTGAATACACCTTTAGGGACTTGACTTAGTGCCCCTGCAGACCCCACCCACTACCCCTTCCCAACTGTGAGCCCCACAGTGCAGCCCAGGAGCCAGCTCCTCTCCCTACCCCAGCCCTCAGCACAGGACCTACACAGCAGGGACCAGGCTTTGGCTTATTCATTGCTGAGTAAACTGAGGACATGTAATTTTTATGTTGGACCTTATTGTCCTAGAGTCAGAGGGGCCCATTAGCAAAGGCAGCCCTGGTCACCCTGACACAGTGAAGTGACAGAGTGGGAAAAACCCTCATCTTAACTCTTGCAAAAGTCAGCTCGGATCATACTTTCCACTGTGCCCCCTGCAGGGAGGGCAGCAGGTTCACCCTCCCACGCACGCAGGGACTGGGTTTCAGGTGAAGTAGAACGAGGTGTCTGTGCCTCTGCACCTTTGCAAGGTCGCTCTGCAACAAGAGAGCCAGAAAAGGCAGTGTGTGTTCTGGTGTGCAGCCGTGGTGCGCCTGTACACATGGAGGTGAGGGTGTGATTGTGCATGCGAGCACAAATTGTGCATGGATTTGCACACGCACGAGCAGATGGCTGTGATGTGTGCTGGAGTCAAATGTGCACAGATGCTTATGGTTCGGTGTTGATTCTTCCTGGGTATGAGCATGGGTAAATCAAGGAAATGGGGATACTCATGTTCATACCTGCGTGCCCATGCTTGTATGTCTACCTGTAGTATATGTACCTGCTTTTCCACAGAAGTGGGTGAGGATTGGCTGGATGTAATTATGCATATTTGTACATGTTTGTACTTTTTGTAGAAATCACCCTTTTGTATTTATGCTAATCCATTTAAATGCATGGGGTATATGCATGTATTTTGTAAGGTGTGTGTATCCTGGGAAAGTGCATCTTAATGTAAGAATAGGGAGAAGAGTGGTGTGTGTGTGTATGTGTGTGTGTATATGTGTGCTGGAAATCTGTGAGTGTGTGTGTAGAGAGGTATATTTGTGTGGAGGAAGTGTTTCTGTGTCAAGTGCGGTACGTGTGGTGTGTGAGCACACATGTGAGCAGATAGCTGTGTACACACACACACACACACACACTCACTGACACAAACATACTCTGGTTACCCTTTTCTTTCTTTTCCCCTTGGGGAATTACAGAGCGTCTGAGTCCTAACCATGGCCGGTGGCTCTTCCAGGAACATGGTTTCCTGGGCCTAAAAAGTAAGAAAGGCAGAGGGCCCCAGGCGGGCCAAGGAGAGGATGGGCCGAGGCTTGGGTTTCTCTGAGAACTGGGCAGAGGTCCCCAGGGCCACTGCTGTGGATGGGACTGGTGACAGGGGCTCAGACACCTAAAACCTCTGTCCCCACAGTGTGCCCTGGGAGAGTGACTTGATCTTCAGTATGTCCCTGAGTGGCTTTTTCAAAGCTTTTCTTTCCTTTTTTTTTTTAAGTAAGAAGCCAAAATAAAGCCTTACGAGTCTCCCTTTGGGGAAAGCAGGTGACGGAATGGGAAGTGCTCTGGCTGGAGCTGGCTCAGGGTGGGCTCAGGAGGGGTCTTCATGGACTTAGTTCTCCCTGGCCTGTGCAGTTTACATTCGAGTTTACAGTTTTCAAACACAACCACATCCACAATCTTGACTAACCCTTGTGACCCTCCTTCTGTTTGAGGAGGGCGAGGGCACAGTGATCAAAACGCCAGCCCTAGTTCCATTCCTTCCCCCTTTTCCAGCCACTCCATTTCTGCCTCTTCCAGCCTGCTTCACAGATAGGCTCACGTAAGTAGATGCCCAGGAGGGCTTCAGCCAGCCTCTGGCAGAAAGCGAACAGCCTCCTGGCATGGGCTACTGTCTTACTATTATCCCATCTTATAAACCAGGAAACTCAGGCTCTCAGACTTCGTCCAATGTCAACCTAGGTATGCTGGAGGGATATGAGAGTTCATCCTCATTTCAGAGGCCCACGCCTCGCCATCAGAAGTGCTCACTTGTTCTTTGGGGCTTGGCCAGACCATGGTAAACACCCTATGTAGTTCTGTGGTTGCCCACAGAGGCCTAAAAATAGCCAACAGGAACCAGGGACTCCCTCCTCGTAACGGCAGAGGCCCATTCCGCTTCAGACTTGCTCTGCCCCCTACACCTGAGCAGGTCCTGACTAGGGAGGGTCTGGGTGGTCTGGGTCCAGAGTATGATGTACCAGAGGCTATGCTGAGCTTATAACTGAGACTATTTTATTTTATTATTGTGGTTTTTTTTTTTTAAGTCTGTGATATAGAGGTTATGGCTCTGTTGAACAGATGAGGAAACTGAGGCTCAGAGAGATGAAGAGGTCTGCCCAGGGTCAAGGAGCTTCAAGCCCTCACCCCATCATGCTTTCCTTACCTTACCCCCAGGGAAAGCGGGTGCATGGGCAACAGGAGGACCTTCGGAGCCACACAGACCTGGTTTTAAAGCCAAGCATTCCCAATGACTCCTGTGACATTGGTAGGTCACCTCACTTCTCTCAGCCTCAGTTTCCCCACATGGTGGGGATCAAATGACCTAAGGCCTGTTGTGCCTTGTGTAGGACCTGGCACATATTATGTGCTCAGTAGACAGCCATCCAGTCTCACCCCTGTCACCATCTAAGGCCAAAGGTGGGTGAAAGGGGAAGTCCTGGTCAAACCCTCAGAAGTATCTTCCCAGGTCAGTGATGGGGGACCACCAATGACAGCCAAGAAAGGAGGTTCCTGTAGGCAAATTGTAATTTTCCAAAAATAGCCTCAGAAATCTTCCCAGATCTATGCAGGAATCTTTGTCATTCCCCATCAAGAGATAAGCCCACCCCCTTCCCCTTGAAACTGGGCATACCTTTGTGACTGCCTCAATAAATAGGAGTGGCAGGAGGATACTGTACAGTTCTCTAGGCTAACTCTTTTTTTGGGGGGTGGGAAAGTACCAAGGATTGAACTCAGGGGCACTCAACCACTGAGCCACATCCCCAGCCCCATTTTGTGTTTTACTTAGAGACAGGGTCTCACTGAATTGCTTAGCACCTTGCTTTTGCTGAGGCTGGCTTTGAACTCGCGATCCTTCTGCCTCAGCCTCCTGAGCCTCTGGGACTACAGGCCTGCTTAGCCGCACCCAGCTTCCCTAGGCTAACTCTTAAAAGTTGATACAACTTCCTACTGTCCATCTGTTGATCTTTCTGTCTCTCTCACAGGACACTCGCGGTTGGGACGGAGGCACCCAGTTGCGAGGAAGCCCTAGCCACATGAAGATGAAGCACAAGCCCTGCAGATGTCCTGACCAACAGTCCAGCTAAGCCAACAGCCCGCCAGCGGCTCAACATAGAACCAACAGCTCTTCAGGCGATTCCATCCTTAGACTTCCACTATTCCAGGGAAGGTCAACTGGAGCAGAGGCAAACTAGCCCCCGGGAGTCCCACCCAAACGCAGATTAGAGAACAAAATAAATGTCATCTCTTCAAGCCACTCAGTTTCAGGTGGCTTATTACACGTCGCCAGGCAACAGGAACATCCCTCCTCTTCCTCTGCAGCCCTCTGAGTCACTGTCATCCCCAGCCAGGTACAGATGAGCTCTTCCTCATGCCCATCCTGTGCCACAGGTGGAACCTGGGGTCAGTCCTGGCACCCACCCTGTGCCCTCTGTGCTGATCCTCAAAGCCCAGCTCTGTGGCTCCCAGTTGTATGCCTTTGGGCAAGTCACCACCAACCCTGTAAATGTCAAATGGGAATCATAACAGTCCCTCTCAGGAGTCTTGGGATTTTAATCAAGTGCCTCTTGCATAGTAAGTGCTCATTAAATAAATAGAGGGCTGTGAGGCTTAGGAGGAAGGAAAAGGTCGAAAATGTTGCCTGTCTCTAGGAGGGTGGAGGAGGAGGGAGAGGAGGAGGTTTTTGGGGTAGAGAGGAGGAACCCTGACTGGGTATGAAGTGTCAGGTGCTTAGCTCTGCAGGCTCAGAGGAGGACCTGCCCTCCAGCTGCTCACAGACTGACCAAGATATGAAGGAAATAGTCTGGGCTGGCCCTGGCTGGCTCTGGTCAAAGGTGGGTGGGAGAGGCAGAGCAGAGGACAGCAGGCAGGAGCCAGTCCAAGGAAGACTTTGAGGAAACCACACCAGAGCTAGTGGGCTTGCAGCACCTGGGCGTCTGGCTCTGAGACATCTTAGAAACCAGAAGATTCCCTTCCCTCCCCCAGCCTGGGCCAGCCCTACCCTATCTGGAGAGATAAAGTCACTGCCAGGCTCCCAGACCAGAGACATTCTTATCAGCCACTGTCTGGGGTACTTGGGAATGTAAACTCTCCTGCTGAGCCTCCCTTGATGTTAGGAGGGACCAGCCCTGGGAAGACACAAAGCAGACACCAGGGGATAGACCTTCCCACCCCCTCACTGCCCTGCAGCCCTGCAGCCGGCAGGGTCCTCTTCCTCAACACCCGAGATGTGTGCTTTTCCCCAACACATCCCTTCAAGTCACAAGATTTGGAAGGACTTCAAGGAGCCTTTCTGTCAATGTCATATTGGCTGAGATGTGCTGTCAGAGAGCAGCGCAGACCCCACCGTGCCCAGCTGATATACCTGTGTGACCTAGAGCAAAGTCCCTTCCTATGTGCCAGGCACTGCCCTGAGTGATTCAATTCCCCCAGCAACCCTACAAACTAACATTGTTATTTCCATTTTGCAGAGAAGGAAAGTGAGGTACCAGGGTTATTAGAGCACTTGCACAAGTTCCCAAGCATGTGAATAGCAGAGCTGAGGGTCCTGGGAGCAGGAGTTGTCAAATCCGAGGACAGTCTCTGCCCAGCTTAGCCACAGACAGCTTTAAAGAGACAAAGATAGAGCTGGGTGCGGTGGTGCACGCCTGTGGTCCCAGTGACTCAGGAGGCTGAGGCAGGAGGATCGTGAGTTCAAAGCCAGCCTGGGCAAAAAAAATGAAATGGGCTCAGGATATAGCTCAGTTGTAGAATTCTTGCCTAGGGCCTGGGTTCAATTCCCAGCACTTTACACACACACACACACACACAAACACACACAGAGAGAAGCAAGGGAAGGGCTGGGTGCTCAGTAGTGTGCCACAAAGACTCAGGTCCAACCCACCCAGAGCCCCATGAGGGCTTCAAATCGCCTCTGAATGACCTCCCCTCCACCCCACCTCCTGTCACCCTGGGCACCTGGGCCATTGCACTTAGGCTTTGCTGCTCATGGACCTTGGGGGTCCCCTTGGTAAGTGAGCTCCTTCTGGCCTGGTTGCCCCAAAGGCTGCCCCCAAGGCTGCCCTCATGATGCACTTCAGGATCAAAGGTCCAGCAGGAGGCCTGGGGAGCAGGCCTTGACCTGCCCTGCTGATAGATGGAGGCAGCAGACTCAGAGAATGGACTTGAGTCCTGTCCAGAGGGACTCGAGTTTCAGTCTTGCAACTTGGCCATGTTCTGGTCTACAGTGTGACACTCTAGCCTCAGTTTTCCCATCTGTGAATCCATGTGCGGCCTCAAGGGCCTTCGGCTCTGACAGTCCAGAGTCTGCGTGAACATGAGTGATTGACGTGAGCCACCTACATCTATGCCACACAGACATGTGAGCTACGGGCCTGGGTGGCTGTGACAAGGTGTGTTTGGGAGCGACCATGGGGGAGGAGGCTAAGCAGACACTTGAACTTCTTCCTCCTCTTGCCTCCCTCCCTCCCTTCCTTCCTTCCACTTTTTTTCCTGAACCCAGTAAGATTGGGTTCTGGGCTGAGATGCTCCCAGGCTAGGGAGGGGGCTTTGTGTTTGGTGTCACAGGCACACAGTCAAGGTCACACAGGGTACCATTGAGGGAGCTGGGGGCACAGGAATGGCTCAGTGCCACTATCTGGGGGAAATCATGGAGGCATGTGGTCCTTGAGAAGTGAGACCAGAAAGAGGAAGAAAAAGAGCCTTGGGCAGAGGAAGCTGGGGACAAAGACCTCAGGGAGCACCCAGAAATGTGGAATGGCACCCAATGGGAATGGCAGGAGCATGGCAACTCCCTAGGTGAGCAGGAGCCAGAATGACATCAAGAAGGGCCTCCAATCCCGGGCAGAGGAGTCTGGGTTTTCCCTTGAGGACACTGATCAGAACTGTGCATCCAAAAGAGGCCTCTGGCTACTGCGAGGAGATTCCCAGTGAGATGGCTGGGATGCTGGGAAGCCAAGGGGGGTGAACCCCATCAAGGGCAAGGGGCAGGGAAGGGTTATTTCAGAAATGAAGAAATGGCCTTGGGAAGCAAGGTTGCCAGGGGAAGGGGTCCGGGGACAGGTATTCCCAAGGTGTCTAGCTGGCTAGGGGACAAAGCGGGTGATGTCGTCCATAACTGATAGGACCAGAGGGTGCTGAGTAGAACTGGGGTCAAGTGACAGGCTCTGTTTAGGACACGCCAAGCATGGTTATATGGTGGCTGGATCCTGGGCTGAGGGCCAGCAACAGCCAGGGCTTAACCCTGACTCTGGGAAGGCAGGAAGGGGAGCAGCGGTGGAGAGCAGGTCAGGGGGCCTGTTATGGGAGAGTGTTGGGTGAGGTGACTAAGACGAAGAATGGGATGTTGGGGAAATGTCCAAGGTATCTGCAAAGAAGCCCTCGGGTTGGGCAATAGAGACCTTATGGCCATTACCTGTCACCCATCCATCCAGCGTCTGTGGACTAGCCTGTCTCTGTAATTGTGGGAGATCTGAGCTTTTCTGGCTTCTGTTCTGTGTGCACAGTGAGGAGGTTGGACCAGAAGACCTCCTCTCTCCTCCCCCTCTGACTTCTGCTGGCTTCTGTTTTCCTCTGCCCCTTAGCAACCGTGTGACCTTAGATAGGGCTCCCCCTCTCCAGGCTTCAGCTCCCTCTCGCAGTCCAGCACCAGTACTGTCTGAAATGATTCTGAGCTTGCGCCAGAACTTGGTGTCTGACCAACTAACAGGAACAGACTCCAGCTGCGGAGACCCCAGACTCGGCTCCTCTCCAGTCCGCACGCTCCGCCTCACTGTGCAGTGAGTCAGCTCCAGGGCCATGGACCCTGCCTTCCAGCTCCCAGCACACCCGCTCCCTGACATCCCCCCAGTGTCCAGGCACTGGGGAGGAGCGGCCCACAGGTCTGGGACTCTTCCCCTCCAATCTCAGGATCAGAGCCAGCTCTGTCTGCAGCAAACCCTGTCAGCCACAGAGTGGGGCCACGGCAGCCCTGCCCACACAGGCTCTGGAACCCAGAAAGAAGGCAGCCTGTGGCAGAGAGACCGTGACCTTTCCACCTTTCTTCACAAAGCGCTGGACACACGGCCCTTCCTCTCCACAGCCCTCTGAGGAAGGGAGAGCAGGGAGTGCCGTCTGAATACACTCTGCAAGAGAGAAAAGCAGCTGCCAATCACACAGTGAGTTTCAGGGCTGGCATCTGGACCTCCACAGAGACTTCTGACAATTCCTTCTGCAGTTAGTTCCTCCAGAACCCACATCTTGTCCTGGGGTCCTCCAGGTAGAGGGGTGAAGCCAGAAAGAAGGAAGTGCAGGACAGCCCGAGTGACAGTAGCAAGCCATGTGCCATCACTACCTCCACTGTGAGAGCCCCACAGTGTTCACCTGCTTCCATGTAGCCCCAGGCACTTAAGACCAAGGTCCTGGACAGCCAATCTACGGACCCTCCAGCCTCTCCTCTCACATTTTTTTCTTTATTCTTATTAGCTGCTGCCACACGGTCTCCTTTTCTTTTTTAAACATACCAGGCTCCCAGACACTGAGCCTTTGCACATGTAGTCCACTTAGTTTAGAAGGTACTCCTGAACCCCAGCCCCTTCCATATCTATAGTTAACAACTCTTCATCAATACATCTTTTTATTATTTATTTTGTTAGTTATTACACTACTGAGGATTGAACTCAGGGGTATTCTTCCACTGAGCTATAACCCCAGCCCTTTTTATTTTTTGATTTTGAGACCTGGTCTTGCTAAATTGCCCAGGCTGGCCTCAAACTTGCAATTCTCCTGCGTCAAACTTCCAAGTAGCCGGGACTATAAGCTTGTGCCACCACACTCAGCTCATCTATCTTTTAAAAATAACAACTTTATTATAGAGTTACTATCCATTTAAATTGAACAATTTAATTATTTTTAGCATATTCACGAAGTCGAAAAACCATCACCACAATCAATTTTAGAATATTTGCATCCCCCTATCCAAACTCCGTGCTCACTAGTAGTCAGGCATCCACTAATCTAATATCAGTCTCTATGGATTTGTCTATTCTGGACATTTCATATAAATGGAATCATACAACATGTGGACTTTCGTGACTGAGTTCTCTCACATAGCATAAGGTTCTCAGGGTCCACCCACATTGTAACCTGTATCAGTGTGCCATTATTCATACTGCCTACTAGTATTTTATTGTCTGATGACATCACATTTTGTTTACCCATTCATCGGTTGATGGACTTTTGGGTTGCTTCCCCATTTTAGTTATTATGAATAATGCTGCTATGATTTTTTTGTGTGGGCATATGTTTTCATTTCTCTTGGGAAAATTCCTAGGAGTGGAATTGCTGGATCATATGATCATATTGTGTTTAAGCTTTTGAGGGACTGACGTATTATTCACCACAGAGACTATACCATTGTACAATGTCACCACGCTTGTGTTGGAGTTCCAATTTCCTCACATCCTCATCAACACTTTTTACTTTCTTTTTAGTTATAGTCGTCTCTGTGGGTGTGAGGTGCCACATCATCATGGTTTGAGTGGCGCCTGCCCCATGATGAGTGATGAGCATCTTGCCTGAGCTTATTGGCCATTTGTACCATCTTTGAAGAAATGTATTTCCAGATCCTTTGCTCATTTTTAAATGAGATTGTCTTTTTATTTTTGAGTTGTAGGTGTTCTTTTCATAGGTTAGATACAAGTCTCTTATCAGATACATGATTTTCAAGATTTTTTTCCCATTCTGTGTGTTCTGACTTTACTCTCCTGATGGCTTTTATCTGAAGCACAAAAGTATCTAACTTGTGTGTATGTTACTGGGGATTGAACCCAAGGCCTCACACATGATAAGCAAGTGCTCTACCACTGAGCTACATCCCCAGCCCTTTTTATTTTATTTTATTTTGAGATAAGGTCTCATTAATTTGCCCAAGCTGGCCTTGAACTTGCAATTTTCTCACTTCATCCTTTGGCATTCATCCTCTGGAATAGCTGGGATTACAGGTATGTGCCACCATGCCCAACACAGAAGCATTTAATTTTGATGAAGTCCAATGTATCTACTTTTCTTTTATTGCTTGTGCTTTTGGTGTTATATCCAAGAAACCATTGTCTAATTTAAGGTCACAAAGATTTACACCTGTATTTTCTCCTATGAGTATTATAACTTTAGCCCTTACATTGAGGTCTTTAATACATTTTAAGTTATTTTTTGCATATGGTGTGAGGTAGGGTTTGACTTCATTCTTTTACATGTGTTTATCCAGTTGTCCCAGCAAGGTTTGTTGAGAAGACTGCTGAATGACATTGGAAACACTGTTTAAAGTCAATTGCCTGTGA
>PVHX01000154.1:0-197661 GCA_004024805.1 Geosciurus inauris
AAAAAAAAAACAAAACTAGAAATAAATATAACCAATGAGGTTAAAAACCACTACAATGATAAGTGTAGAACGTTGAAGAAAGATATTGAAGACCTCAGAAAATGGAAAGACTATGTTCATGGATAGGCAGAATTACTATTGTTAAAATGGTCATACTACCAAAACCAATATAAAGATTTAATACAATCCCCATCAAAATATTCTTCACAGGACTAGGAAAAAAACAGTCTTAAAATTCATTTGGAAGAATAAAAGAGCAAAAGATTCAGACTAGCCAAAGCAATGTTAAGCCAAAAAAGTAATGCTGAAGGCATCACAATCACAATACCACAATTCCTGACTTCAAATTATATTACAGAGCTATGGTAAAGAAGGCAAAAAACAACAAAATGCCTGCATTGTACTAGCATAAAATAGACACATAGACCAATGGTAGAGAATAGAATATACAGAAACAAACCCACCCATGTATAGGCACCCAATCCTTGAAAAAGGTGTCAAAAACATACATTGGGAAAAAGACAGCCTTTTGAACAAATAAGGCTGGGACAACTGATTATCCCTATGTAGAAGAATGAAACCAGAACCTTAGCTCTCACCCTGCACAAAAATCAACTCAAAATAGATCAAAGACCTCAGAATTAGACTAGAAACTATGCAGTTTCTAGAAGAATAAGATCAACACTCTAGCTTTTAGGCACAGGTAACAATTCTCTCAATAGGCTCCCTAAAGCTTGGGAAATAATGCCAAGAGATAATAAAATGGGACAGTAGCAAATTTAAAAGCTTATGCACAGCAAAGGAAATAGAGATGTGAAGAGAGAGCCCACAGAATGGGAGAAAATCTTTGCTAGTATTTTTCTGACAGAGGATTATATAAAAGCTCAAAACACTTTACATCAAAAAATCAAATAACCCAATTAATAAAGGGGCAAATAAATTAAAAAGCAGATGTTTCTCAAAAGAAGAAATAGAAATGACTAACAAATACATGAAAAAATGCTCAACATCATTAGCAATTAGGGAAATGTAAATCAAAACTACACTGATGGGGAGCTGGATGTGGTGGTGCATGCCTATAATCCTGGCACTTTGGGAAGCTGAGACTGGAGAATTGTGAGTTCAAAGACAGCCTCAGCAACGGTGAGGTGCTAAGCAACTCAGTGAGACCCTGTCTCTACATAAAACACAAAATAGGGCTGGGGATGTGGCTTAGTGGACGAGTATCCCTGAGTTCAATCTCCAGTACCCCAAAACAAAAAACAAAAACAAAAAACTACACTGATGGGGGCTGGGTTGTAGCTCAATGGTAGAGTGCCTGCCTAGCATCTGTGAGGCACTGCATTCAATTCTCAGCACCACATATAAATAAATAAAATAAAAATCCATCAACAACTAAATAAGAATAAAAATAAAATGACACTGATATTTTATCTCACACTACTAAGTCATCTGGAATACAAATAATTATAAATGCTAGAGAAAATGTGGAGAAAAAGGAACACTTTTACACTGTTGGTGGGATTGTAAGTTAGTACAAACACTATGAGGAGTTTTCCTTTTGAGGAGCCTCCATACTGATGTATGGAGGCTCCTCAAAAGGCTAGGCATGGAACCACCATATGACCCAGCTATTCCAATTCTTGGTGTCTTACTACAATGATACATACATACCCGTATTTATAGCACAATTCACTATAGCTAAACTATGGAACCAGCCTAGGTATCCATCAACAGATTAATGAAAATGTGGTATATATACAAAATGGAGTTTTATTAGCCATAAAGAAAAATGAAATTATGGCATTTGCAGGAAAATAGATGGAACTAGAGAACATCAAGTTAAGTGAAATAAGTCAAACTCAGAAGGTTAAGGGTGGTATGTTTTCTCTCATATGTGGAAGGTAGGGAGGTAAAAGGAAAAGAAAGGTGGGGGTGGACCTCCTGAAAATCAAAGGGAGATAAGTAGAGGAAAGGGACCAAGGAATAGGAGGTAGGAGGGAAGGGGGATATGCTGGGGAGTAATATTGGCCAAATTATATTTTTATATTGTGTGCATGTATGATATGTAGCAACAAATCCCATCAATGTGTACAACTATAATGCACCAATAAAAAATGTAGGGAAAGGGGCTGGGGTTGTGGCTTAGTGGTAGAGTACACGCCTAGCATGTGTGAGGCACTGGATTTGATTCTCAGCACCACATATAAATAAATAAAATAAAGATCCATTGACAACTAAAAAAATATTTTAAAAAAATGTGGGGAAAAAGATTACATGGGAAACTATGCACATTATACAATACCTTTTATTACAAAAGCAATATATGTTCTTTGCAGAAACTGCAAAATACAGAAAAGCAAAAGGAATAAAATCTAAATTATCCAAAATCCAGGCAACCAAAGATACCCAATGTTAATATTTTTCCATACATTATTTGGGACAAAACATGGAATTTAATTAACTTTTATTTTGGACATTGATGCCAAAAGAGGAGAGAAAGGTGAGGAGAAATAATTTTCAAATTGTTCCAACTCACAAATGATGCTAAGACCTAACAAGAGACTGTTTATAATAAAATCCTCAGGTTTGCACATGACACTAAGTTCTTTTTAATAATGAAATATTATGTCATTTATGCAAAAGAAACTGTGAAAATTTCACAAGACTGCATATGGGAGTAGAAAACTGGCAGATGAAATTCCATTTAGGCAAGTGTAAGAGAATACATACAGGGGAGTAGAGCACCATCCCAATTACCCTGGAAATGGTGGATTCCCAGGTTCCAGTCAAACGCAGAACATGCAGCACGCTGTCATTGTAGACTGTACCCTAAAGGCAGCACACAGATTCCATGTAAAGATAAAAAGTGATGCGAGAACCAACATTCTGTTCTCTAAAACAATGGTTTATGTGTTGCTAGAATATTCTGCAGTTCAAGTTTTACCTTAACAAGGGCTGAGATGATTCAAAGAAACCAAAAACCTGAAGATGATTGCCTATGAGAATCAGTACTGATAACTGTCATACTCCAATCTATAAAATCTAAGAGTGATAGCTGAGTACAAACAAGACAAAGTCCACAAAACAATGATATGTCAAGTTTAAGAAAGTGATGCACCTTAACCAAAGGTCCATGGACTTTATAAGGTTTATAAACTCCTTAAAATGGTACATATATTTTTTTCACATATATTTATTGTGGGCAAGTATGTATATATTATCTTCTGATGAGTAGTTGCATAGTCCTCATCAGTTTCATAACAAAGTTCATAACCCTAAAATCCAAGAACTAATGCACTAGATGGTAGGAGTATAGCTTTAGTCACTAATTCCTTGAGGTTTGAATGGAAAAGCCCTAGAACAAATTAAATTGTATTGATCCAAATACAATAGAGTAAAAAAGCATAAAGTGGGAGAGCGACTATGCACACATGGAGGAGGAGAGCAACTGTTCTGCAGGCCCCCATCTAACAACACATGGCTCTCCTGGCACTCTTTCATCTTGGAACACTATAGCCATCTCCATAGCCCCCCACACATGTCAGCCTCTACCTGGGGACAACAGGCAGGCCTTGGAGATAGCTTCCCACCACAGCACCACAAGCCACAGTGCTGCATCTCTGAATAGGCTGCCCAACGTCTCTGCATAGACTGCCCTCCAAAATCCATCTCTGAAAGTGGTCGCCTCCATCTTGGTACACCTCCACCACCATCTTGGCTTACCTCTGCTGCCAATACCACCATCTTTAGTCAGGACAGCTTCCATCTTAAGACTCTTGCTAGGGCCTGGAAGCCTAACATCAAGGTACCTACAGGTCACCAACTAAGGACATGACCACTTCCATCTAGAGACAACACCCAGGACCTAGAAAACCATCACCAAGGTCCCTGCAGCCTTGGTTACACCAGAGATATCCCTGCTAGCCTACTTCTCTTGATTCCTCTTTGACTTTTCCTATGATCTAATACCTCTATATTCTCACCTCCTACCTCATAAACCCCATATCCTACAACTCCCTCTTTACTATTAGAAACTGCAGACCCTTATACAAACCTACTCTTTATATTGCAGACAGTAATTGAACAAGTCAATTGTGTTTACTGCAACAAAACTGTAATTATTTAAATAGGAGCTATTTGGTTTAAAGCTATATATTATTTGCATTGGGTGCTGTAAATATTGATCTCTACCAATAACTCTCTCTTAAAGGCATGGTATTGGTAACCTGTAGGAACACTACAAGATTATAAGGTAGAAACTGTAATACCTCAGATACACACTGCTAGAGAGGAAGACACACAGGCAACATGAAAAAACAAGGGAAAAGGGACTGGGAATTTGGCTCAGTGGTAGAGCACTTGCCTAGCATGTGTGAGGCACTGGGTTTGATCCTCAGTACCACATACAAATAAATGAATATAATAAAGGTCCATCAACAACTAAAAAAATTTTTAAAAAGAAAAAACAAGAGAAGAAAGTGCTCAAAACAAACCAAGATGCTGCAATAATAGAATCCATTGACAGCATAGTAGATTAAATGTCAGAAAAGGAGTTCAGAATATACATATTAAAATGACCAGTGAAGCAAAAAAAAAAAAAATGATATAAGAGAGTAAATACAGGTAACAAAAGATTACTTTAAAAAAGAGAATTTCTAAAAAAAACAAAAACAAAAAACCAGAAATCCTTGAAATGAAGGAAACAAAAAAACAAATAAAAATTTTAATAGAAACCATCACCAAAAGACTAGATTACTTGGAAGACAGAACCTCAGGCAATGAAGACAAAATATATAATCTTGAAAATAAAGTGGACCACACTGTGAAGATAGTAAGAGACCATGAACAGAACTTCCAAGAATTATTGGACAACATGAAAAGACAAAATCTAAGAATTATCAAGATAGAGGAAGGCAGAGATAAAAAACTAAACTAATGCACAATCTCTTCAATGAAATAATATCAGAAAATTTCCCAAACGTGAAGAATGAATTGGAAAATCAAATACAAGAGGCTTACAGGACACCAAATGTACAAAATTACAACAGATTCACACCAAGGCACATTATAATGAAAATGCCTAGGATAAAGAATAAGGATATAATTTTAAAAGCTGCAAGAGAAAAGTTTCAGATTACATATAGGGGAAACCAATTCAGATCTCAGCAGATTTTTCAACCCAGACCCTCAAAGTTAGGAGATCCTGGAACAACATATACCTAGCTCTGAAAGAAAACAATGAAAAAAAAAGAAAATGCCAACCAAGAATCTTATATCTAGCAAAATTAAGCTTCAGATTTGATGATGAAATAAAAACCTTCCATGATAAACAAAAGTTAAAATAATTTACAGTGAGAAATCGTACACTATAGAACATTCCAAAAATATTCTATGAGGAGAAAATGAAAAACAACAATGAAACTCAGCAAAGAGAGGAACTACGCTAAAGGAAAAGCCACTCAAAGGAGAAACCAAGTCAAGTTAAAAAACAAAAAATAAATTAAAATGACTGGGAATACAAACCATTTTTCAATAATAACCCTAAATGTGAATGGCCTAAATGCACCAATTAAAAGACATAGACTGACAAACTGGGTTTCAAAAAAAGACCCAAAAATATGGTGCCTTCAAGAGACTCTTCTCATAGGAAAAAACATCTACAGGCTGAAGGTGAAAGGATGGGGAAAAACATATCATTCACATGGACCCTGTAAACAAGCAGAGGTTTCTGTCTTCCTATCAGATAAAGTGGACTTCAAGGCAAAGTTAGTCAGAAGGGATAAAGAAGGACATAATCATACTGCTTATGGGAACCGTACATCAACAAGACATAACAATCATAAATATCTCTGCCCCAAACAATGGATCATCTATGTATATCATACAAACCTTCTCAATTTCAAGAAGAAAATAGACCACAACACAATAATACTGGATGACTTTAACACACCTCTCTCACCACTGGATAGATCTTCCAAACAACAACTAAACAAAGAAACTATAGAACTCAATAATATAATCAATAATTTAGACTTAATGGACATAGAGTATTTCATCCATCATCAAGCAAATACACCTTCTTCTCAGAAGCACATGTATCCTTCTCTAAAATAGACTATATGTTATGCCACAAAGCAACTCTCAGCAGATACAAAAAATATAGAGATATTACCCTGCATTCTATTAGATCCTAATGGAATTAAATTAGAAATAAATGATAAAATAAAAAAATAGAAACTACTCCATTGCCTGGAGACAAAATAATATGATATTGAATGAACAATGGATAGCAGAAGACATCAGGGAGGAGATAAAAAAATAATTAGAGATAAATGAGAACCAATACAACATATCAAAATCTCTGGGACACTATGAAGGCAATGCTAAGAGAGAAGTTCATCGCATTAAGCTCATTCATTAAAAGAACAAAAAGTCAACAAATGACCTAATATTACATCACAAAGCCCTAGAAAAAGAAGAACAAATCAACATCAAAAGTAGTAGAAGACAGGAAATAATTGAAATCAGAACTAAAATCAATGAAATTGAAACAAAAACAAAATTCAAAAAATTGGCAAAACAGAAAGTCAATTATTTGAATACATAAATAAAAATGATAAACTCTTAGCCATGCTAATGAAGAGGAGAGAGAAAACTCAAATTAGTAAAATTTGTGGTGAAAAAGAAAATATCATAATGGACACTATTGAAACACAGAAGATAATTAGGAACTATTTTGAAAAATTTATACTCCAATAAAATAGAAAATCTTGAAGACATCAACAAATTTCTAGAGACATATGATCTACCCAAACTGAATCAGGAGGACATATACAATTTAAACAGATCAATTCCAAGCACTGAAATAGAAGACACCATCAAAAGCCTACCAACCAAGAAAAGTCCAGGACTAGAAAGATTCCCAGGCAGGTTCTACAAGACCATCAAAGAAGAACTAATACCAATACATCTCCAGTTATTCCATAAAGAAGAAAAGGGGGGAACATTTCCAAACTCATTCTATGAGGCTAACATCACCTTGATACCAAAATCAGACAAAGGCATATCAAGGAAAGAAAACTTCAGACCAATATCCCTGATGAACATAAATGCAAAAATTCTCAATAAAATTCTGGCAAATCTTATACAAAACTATAGTTAAAACATAGTGCATTACAATCAAGTGAGGTTCATTTCAGGGATGCAAGGTTGTTTCAACATATGGAAATCAATAAATGTAATATATCACATCAATAGACTTAAAGACAAGAATCATATGATTATCTCAGTAAATGCTCAAAAAGCATTTGACAAAATATAGCACCTCTTCATTTTCAAAACACTAGGAATAGTAGGAACATACCTCAACACTGTAAAAGCTATCTATGCTAAGCCCAATGCAAACATCATTCTAAATGGAGAAAAATTAAAAGCATTCCTTCTGAAAGCTGGAACAAGACAAAGATGTCCTCTTCCACCACTTCTATTCAACATAGTCCTTGAAACTCCAGCCACAGCAATCAGACAGATGAAAGAAATTAAAGGGATACAAATAGGAAAAGAAGAACTCAAACTATCACTATTTGCTGATGACATGATTCTATACTTAGAAGATCCAAAAAAATTACACCAGAAAACTTCTAGAACTAATAAATGAATTTAGCAAAGTAGCAGGATATAAAAGCAATACTCATTAATCAAACGTATTTCTGTATATAAGCAATGAATCCACTGAAAGAGAAATTAGGAAAACTACTTCATTCAAAATAGCCTTAAAAAAATAAAATACTTGGGAATCAATCTAACAAAAGAAGTGAAATACCTCTACAATAAAAACTACAGAACACTAAGAAACTGAAGAAGACCTTAGAAGATGGAAATATCTCCCATGCTCTTGGATAGGCAGAATTAATATTGTCAAAATGGCCATACTATCAAAACTGTTAAACAGATTTAATGCAATTCCTATTAAAATCCCAGTGACATTCTTCATAGAACTAGAAAAAGCAATCATGAAATTTATTTGGAAAAATAAGAGACCCAGAATAGCCAAAGCAATCCTTGTCAAGAAAAGTGAAGCAGGAGGTATCACAATACTAGACCTTAAACTATACTACAGAGCAATAGTAACAAAAACAGCATGGTATTGGCACCAAAATAGACATGTAGAACAGTGGTACAGAACAGAAAACACAGAGGTAAACTCACATAAATACAGTTATCCCATACTAGACAAAGGTGCCAAAAACATATATTGGAGAAAAGATAGCCTCTTCAACAAATGGTGCTGGGAAAACTGGAAATCTATATGCAGTAAAATTAAATTGAATCCCTATCTCTCACCATGCACAAAACTCAACTCAAAGTGAATCAAGGACCTAGGACTTAGACAAGAGACCCTATGCCTAATAGAAGAAAAAGTAGGCCCAAATCATCATGTCAGATTAGGCCCTGACTTCCTTAACAAAACTCCTAAAGCATAAGAAAAAAAAAATCAAGAATCCATAAATGGGATAGATTCAAACTAAAAAACTTTTTCTCAGCAAAGGAAATAATAATGTGAAGAGAAAGCCTACAAAGTGAGAGAAAATCTTTACCACATGCACATCAGCTAGAGCACTAAATTCCAGGATATATTAAAAAACTCAAAATACTTAACACCAAAAAAAACCAAAAACCAAAAAACCCAACAACAAACAACCCCAATCAATAAATGGGCTAAGGAATTGAACAATTCTCAGAAAATATCCAATCAATCAACAAATATATGAAAAATTGTTCAAGATGTCTAGTAATTAGATAAATGCAAATCAAAACTACTCTAAGATTTCATCTCACTGCAGTCAGAATGACAGTTATCAAGAATACAAACAACAATAAGTGCTAGCGAGGATGTCGGGGAAAAGGCACGCTCATACATTGCTGGTAGGACTGCAAATTGGTACAACCACTCTGGAAAGCAGTATGGAGATTCCTTAGAAAACTTGGAATAGAACCACCATTTGACCCCACTATCCCACTCCTCGGTCTATACCCAAAGGACACAGCCACATCAATGTTTATAGCAGCTCAATTCACACTAGCTAAACTGTGGAACCAACCTAGATGCCCTTCAATAGATGAATGAATAAAGAAACTGTGGTATATATACACAATGTAATATTACTCAGCATTAAAAGAAAATAAAATTATGGCATCTGCAGGTAAATGGATGGAGTTGGATAATATCATGTTAAGCAAAGTAAGCCAATCCCCAAAAACCTAAGGCCAAATGTTTTCTCTGACTAGTGGATGCTGATCCATAATTGGGGGGAGGGATGGGAAAAATGGAGGAATTTGGATTGGGCAAAGGGGAGGATGAGGAGAGGAGGGGGCATGGGGGCAGGAAAGATGGAGGAATGAGACGGACATCATTACCCTAGGTACATTTGATTGGGCTAATGTTATGACTCTGCATGGTATACAACCAGAGAATTTAAAAGTTGTGCTCCATTTGTATATAATTAATTGAAATGCATTCTGCTGTAGTGGATAACTAAGTAGAATAAATAAATAAATAAGCATAAAGTGTATGGGAAGGTTTGAGGGAGGTTTTCAAGTTTTCGTACTAGATCTCCATGAGGACTGATTGAGATCTATTTTATTCTCCACTCTACAGTTTAGCACGGACCCTAACACATACAGGGCACCCCAATCAAGGCATTCTGGATGTATTAATCCTGTGCTGATGTACACTCATGCTCCCATTTCAAAAGAGACAGACAGACAGAGAAAATGGAGGGACAGAAGGAGGGCATAAGGAGGAGTGGAAGGAAGAAGAGGGGCAGCGTGGCTGTTCCTTAGCACATTAATCCATCCAGCAAGTATTGATTGAGTGCCTACTGTGTGCTAGACCCTGTCCCAAGGTCATGCTTCTAAACACTCCATCTTGATGGCACTCCAAGTCTGCATGAACTACAGGTCTGTCTCTGCTGGCATTTCAGATACTCTCAAGGGCAGGACTGTTTTCCCCCTGCCCTCTTTCCCACATCTTCATCTCAAGTCCCTGCTTGAGCATCTACCATTGTAAAGACACCTAGACTCTGTGGAGGTTGACATGATATCACGTCAGCAAAGAACTATGCTAATTTGGCCTTAGATGAACACAGAGGGGGAAAAACAGAAATGAAATATCAAAGCAATAAAAAGCATATACGAGTTTTGGAACATAAAACTTTGTACAAGTGTTAAATGGAACATTGTCGAACAGATTAATTAGTTAACATTTGGAAAGTGCCTTGAAGATGAAAATTGCCAAATAAGGGCTTCAGATATTGAGCCAATATTTCATTGGCTATAACTTAGTGGCATAAGAAACAAGTTCTCTAATAGTTGAGGCAAAGATTGAGCCCAAGATGGAACACAGAGGGTCTTTTGCCTGTGGAAAGTGCTTCTCTAATGTCTGTGAGGTCACGACTGGGGAGCTCCCTTTTCCCCAGAGTCTCTGCTTTTGTTGGCCAATCCCCTGACTCTGTCAGCCCTGAAGGCTGCTAGAGGGCCCTTGTGGAAGGCTGCCCGGGAACAAGTGAAGTCTTCATAAATGAGTCCTGTTAGAGGCTTCCAACCCTATTTTAAGTTTTGTTAAAATGGGATTCCGGCTAGGGTTCCCTGGGTAGATGGTATTCTATTCTGTAACTGTATTGAGATCCTGAGCTATGCGGATTGGAACCAAGAATGACAAGAATCCAAGCTCAGCACACAGCTCCCTCCAGCCCAGGTGGAAAAGGAACGGTCTCCCTGGGAGCAGGAGTGAGCAGGGGGAGACTCCAAATGGGAAACCATCCAGCGTAGGTAGCCAGTGGCATTGATCTGGCATTGACCTTGCTGTTGATCTGTCTCCAAAAACAATGATAACCGGGGTCTCCGTGGCAATGTTGTTGCTCTGTCTTTCTGCACAGTAATGTTATTTTCACCAACATTTGTTTTCATTTATTTAAGTTTTATGATGGCCAAAAAGAATGGAAGCAGCTTCCGGACTAAAACAAAGCACAGAGAACCGCAGCATTTTGGGATAAAATAGGACCTATAATGCAATTCTAGACTGGAATTCATGAGATAAAATGTACTTTGGTCAAAAAGTACTGGAGTCAAATAAGAAAACCCTGGGTTCTAGCCCTAACTCTAACTATCCATGTGATCTCCCTCGATCTGTATTGCATCGGCAACACAAAGTCATTATTTTGTCAGGCAGAATGGAGCAGCGGGTGATGTCGTAGACATCTGGGTAAGAGACAGAAGGTATCTGAGGACAGGGAATTAGCAGTTGAGAAAAGCTAGGGAGGGGAAGGAGTTCACACAGAAAACTCGACAGGACTTGGCATGGACTGGCTAGGAGACCGAACGAGGCCATTCAACAGCGACTCTGAGGCTTTGTGGCTGGGAGACTGTGTCACTGAGAAGAGAAGCAGAAAAACACTCCCAGGAGAGGTTGCTAAACTAGGGCAGAGGGGATGAGCTCCGCGTTGTCGCAGAGTCTGCAGTGACAGGGAAAATGTTCAAGTGGAGGGAGGGTGGAGTCGCGTCTGGTATAAGCTGGACCTGAGGCAAGAAAAGAAAGTGCAGATAAAAGTATTGAAGTCATTGGTATTTCAGCAAATGAATGGATGAGGACGTGTAGGAAGTGTAAGGGCACAGGGGGGGACTGAGGGCTGAGTCTTGAATTAACCAGGACCAGGGAGCAAAAATAGCCCGGATATTTACCCAGGTTACTGGGTACCAGACATTTGTTTCTGTGATTCAAGGACTATATTTTTGCTCTTTCTACTTGTCTCTAATCCCATTCAAAGCCTCTAAAAGAAAATACCTGCTGGAGAGGAGGAGATTGGAGACAGGAAGCAGAGTTCTTGAGTGGGGAACATCTCTGCCAAATTGGCCACTGCATTTTTCTGGTGTCCATCCGCTTCCATGGGAGGGACTCACCTCGTTCAGCTCCTCTTCTGGCTGCATGTTCACTGTGGGTGACCTGGGATCCCCTGACCAAGTTAGTTTAAATCCATGTGTCTTGTGCGACTGAGTTTTATTTACGTTTCCCCAAACCTGACCTGTCCAGTTAAGTGTCCCTGCTTCCCAAGGTCATCTGAGCACATTCACCGTCAGCCTTCCCCAGAAACCTCAAGCAGGTTAGCCACGAGTTTGCTAAGGTCTCTTTCTTCTCTTCATGGAGAGCAGTTGCAGGTTCCATCTTCAACTACAGGGATCCCAGTGTTCCCTCCCCAGCAATGACACTGGCTTTGTCAATCCCCAGAGGAATGCTGATAGTTCTAGGGTTTTCCAGCCTATGGCATTTACTACTTGCCACATAATGAAGTCCAGGCCAATGTGATGAAGTAGCAAAATACTCATCAAACTGTCTTTTTTCCTATTTAACTAAGATTTCTTAGTTAAATAGAAGTAAATGTGATTTATGAGAGAATAATTAGCTACTATGAGGTATAGGTTGGATTATCTTTTGGCTTGGCACATAGGTAACATCACATTATACATTTTAAGTATACTGCATGTTACATAAGATGTAAAACATAGCAGCATATTGCTAATAACACATTCTATATTCTTATATATAATGATAAGTAAATGTATTATGATGAATACTTTAGAGTATGTTCCAAACATATGTCTGAGCAACTCTAAAACATGATGTCCCTCGAATCTGTAACATCTTTTCAATAACTGAGTTATAGATTATATTATGGTGTAATTTATGCCAACCCAGCTTTTCTAATGATGTTCAAAAAATGTGGCAGCCGGGCGCAGTGGCGCGAGCCTGTAATCCCAGCACTTAGGGAGGCTGAGACAGGAGAATCACGAGTTCAAAGCCAGCCTCAGCAATGGCGAGGTGCTAAGCAACTCAGTGAGACCCTGTCTCTACATAAAACACAAAATAGGGCTGGGGATGTGGCTCAGTGGTCGAGTACCCCTGAGTTCAATCTCCAGTACCATAAATAAATAAATAAATAAACAAACAAACAAAAACAAAAAATGTAGCAATAAGAAAACCAAATTCAGGAACAAATGAGGTATGAAATAGAAAAGGAAGAAAGGGTCAACTAAGGCTGTGAATTCTGCAGGACTCTGGCTTTCTTGGAGAACTGTCGACACAGAGCATCGCTCCCTGGCAGCCCAGTGGTCCATATAAAAAAGATTCTCCTTGCACTTCTCCACAGCTCTCAGTTCCTTGTGAACGGAAGCCACAAGAACCCTTCAGGGACTGCTGGAATACACAATAGTCACAAGAAAACACTTCTTCCCTCTACACAGAGGGCAACACTGGGTCTATCAGTCTAGGGACAGGAGTGGGTGGGTGGGGAACTCCACCATCAAGGGAAAAGCAAAAGAAAGAAAAATTATGTGTCTTTGAGAAGAGAAAGAACAGCGTTGCTGAAGACTCCAACAGGGGGAGGGTTAATGTTGGGGGGAATGAGATCACTGCATTCTCTATTGCTGAGAATTATTTGTACCACCTCTACCCTGACATAATATCAAATACAGTCATCCCTCATATTTGCAGGGGATTGGTTCTAGGATCCCCTAAACAGTGAGAGAGTATCATTCTGTATCGCTAGCCCAGGAAAAGATCAAAATTAAGAATTCAAAGTACAATTTCTGCTGGATGTATATATAACTTTCACACTATCATAAAGTCGAGAAATTTTTGTTGAACCATGGAAAGTTGGGGACCTACTATAGAATGTATTGCCTAGGTCTTGAAGACCATAAGGTGCCAGAGCTAAACCACTGTCACAATGCAGGCCATTGTCTAAGAAAGGGTCTCCAGTCAACACTGCTAGGGTGTCAAGGCCATTCAAGGACAAGCCAGCAGAGATCCAGCCCTAAGTGGGAGATGCCAGAAGGGCTGGTGAGAAAAAGAAAGGCTACAGGGAATACTCGAGACTTCAGGAACAACATAAGAAGGGTTTCAAGTTCAAAATGTACTGTCACATGCAGACTTGGGTGGTGGAGAACAGGAAGTGTCTACCTGGTTTGGGAGGTTGGTGGCAGCACCAAGGACAGGTGAGACTCCCGTTCATTGTCAGGTGGAAAGTTCCACAAGCACCCTGCAGCCTCCTGGTTCCTCCACCCACTCATGTCTTCTTCATGGACCTACAGCAAGCTAATGACAGTCCCCCTCCAAGCCTCAGGGGCCTTGAAGCTATCACTTCCCCAGGCAAGAATAGCAGGGTGCCAAGTCATCAATGCTGGTGAAATGACAACTATGCATTTCTCAGAAAAACTAAAACTATCAACAAATATGAAAGCACATAAAATTTCCTAGAATTGTTTTGTCCTGCTTATACTCCTTGTTCCAAACCCTAACTGAGGACAGAATTTCAGCTGTAAACCTTAACACTTTAACAGCATTCCAGGTATTTCAAACCAACATATTCCACAAAGATTGACTACACTGTTAGGACCTAACTAGCCGCAAGTTTACAGTACAAATTTCTGCAGAATTTTCACTCTACCTTTTTCTTTCCTTCCATAAGTCTTTGACTTTCTCTCTACTTTTCTTTTTGTGGCCATTAAAATAAAAAACAACAGGGCTGGGGTTGTGGCTCAGTGGTAGAGCGTTTACCTAGCATGTGTGAAGCACTGGGTTTGATTCTCAGCACCACATAAAAATAAATAAAATGAAGGTCCATCAACAACTAAAAAACATTTTTAAAAAAAGAACAGATTTTAAACAGTCACATAGTATTCCTCTTGAAGCATGAGCTGTGGAAGGAACCAAGGCCCAGAGAATGACAATAAGCTTACAGCTAATGATAAATGACACCAAGAAATGCCTGTGTGAGAGGAGAAGGGGAGACAGGTTTTGTCTTGTTTTGGGTGATTTTTGTTTGCTGTTTAAATCACATATGTAAACTACACCTACAAGTAATAACAACAACAACAAAATGAGTCGTTGCCTCTTGTACTGAAGAGATGGAACAATTCCAGGGAGGTAAATGCTTAATCCCAGAGAAAGCACAAGAGGAGCAACAACTAACAAAGGTTGGATCAGGATTTCCTGTTTTACAGGTGGCCCTTTTTATGGAAGGGCTCAGCCTCTGGGGAAATACTACACCTCTTCATATAAGAGACTTGAGCGTTCACAGACTTGACTGTCCATGGGAGGCCTGGAACCACTCCCCCATGGCCTGGAGGGGCAATTGTATTTAACTATATATTATGATTGAACCTGAGTTCAGTTCCTTCCAGATGAGCAAGCTCTGAGGATGCTCAGGCAGGTGTGAGGTGACTTGGGAAGAGATGCCCAGTCTGGGATGTGGAGCAGAGCTGCAGGGCCTGCCCTGCTGGGATCTCCTCCATGGAAGCTGGGGGTCAGGGTTTCATCAGCCTTAGTGTCCTAGGCCTTTCTGCAATTCCATGCTTTTTTTGTGTCAAACTCTCTTTTTTCCTCTCTCCTTCTCTCACCCTTTTATATCATTCCTCTTCCTTTCCCTTTAATATGTTGTAATAATTAAACCAAAACATCTCATCGTCACTTAAGTGACATAAATAAGGTTTCAGATCCTCTGCTCTTAAAAATCATAGAAACGATGGTAGAACTCTCTCTCAAAAAGCAATAAAAATGATATTAAGTTAATTGATTTAATATATATTGATAACTTTTTTTTAATCTCAAAGACCTGATAGAAATTTAAACTTGAAGTAGTTTGAAGTGTAGGTAGTCCACAGTTGTTACCAAAATGAATTCCTGAGAAACTTCATCATTAAATATAACATTGTAAAGCAGTTCCTTTTTATAAAGGAACTAATTTATAATCAGGGGGGTTGTTCTTGATGAAGGACTCTGAATCCAATAAATCACAGATATGCCCAATAACATGTCATAAAGGAAAAGATACAACCATAAAGTTATACAATTGTTTCAAATAGTAAAATTAGGACACAGGTAGGGTGGAACTTCAGCAGAAATTTGTATTGTAAATGGGCATTATAAAATGAGCAAGATCAGAACATTTACAATGATTATATAAGGGCCCTAACCTGCTATTAAATAGTCAATGGTGTAAAAATATAATTCTACCTTGGCACAAATTTATTAAAAATTATAAAGTAACATTACTTATAATAAACATTATTTATAATAAATTTTGAATATATAATGAATGATAACTTTATTTGCTGCACTTGATTTTGGAAAACTTTCTAGGGAGGTTTGAGTGAGTTAGGACTCATAAATTCATCCAGTGAGTAGGAACCTTAGCAGAGAATAATGGTTAGCCCTGGATCAAGTTCTATTGAACATTTTTATTAGCTGCTTAGATAAATTCACAGAGAATATGAAAAATAAATTTGGAAGATATGCCCCACCACTTTAAGATCTTGGTAAACATTAATAAGGATTATAAGCTGAAGAAGTGGACAGGCCCAGTTGAATGAAATTCAATAAAGCTTTATGATGAGAACATCATCTAAATAGGAGAATAAAATGTATATCATTATTATATATATAAAAGAAATTTACCGAATACCTGACAAGCTAGGGGAGATTTAGCTGTAGTTTAAGAGGTTTAAAAGTGGAAGAAGGGCTAATCACAGAGAAATCCAAGCTAAATTTACTACTCCAGGTTAAAAGCAAACAAGATAGATATAAATAGACATAACATAGGCACATTTTGTAAGTACACCCAATGAACATAAAACAAATAGCCAGTAAAGCAGAAACCACAAGGTTTGTGGGTTCCCAGGACCTCTCTGCTTACCCTAGCAGAGCCGACGGCACCTGCCAGGTCACTGCTACTTGTGTCTTCCTACTTGGTCACATGTTCCTTTTGTTTTCCTACTTTCCATCCGTCTCACCCATCGCAGACACCCGTCAATGTTTGTTGAAGAAAAGAATAAATCAGTGCTCCATTTTCTGATGGAAAATACTTGAATAGGGGTCTGAATTCCCAAGTTCTAATTCTGCTCATGCACCAATGCATTTGGATCTGGAGAGTATGCCCATGCCGAATCTCTTCCCTTTTGAACACAAGGGACCACATGGAATATTTCTCCCCCATGCTGGTCTCCTGCTGGGAAAATTTTGGACTGCCAAATCACCTTCATTAGACAATATTTCTTCCTTCTTTTTCCCTGGAGACAACTGGTGTTGACATATTGAAGTGATAATTATTCTCAAGAGTTGAAAATTTACATTTTTGTAATCTGCACAACTTATCGTTCATATCCATTTCCCTTTTTAAAACTGAAAATAGATCCCTGCTACACTTATATTACTATTTTGAGCTCCTGGCCTCTAGGTTGAAAGCAAATCTGGAGCATATCTATGAGGTCGTTTCCTCCTAACACCCTTGAAATCTATATTATTTCAGGTTAGGACCTAGAAAATAAAAAGTCAGTATTTATAAAAGTCTACATCCAAACATACACAATTATGGATAATTATTTATAAAATCAGAAAAAGTGAAAACAGAGACAAAAATAGGAAAGAAATGATCTATTTAAATAGCAACAAGAAAAAAATGTATTTTGAAAAAACTCTCAACAAGTATTTCCATGAAAAACACAGAAATACTGAAGAGACATAGGTGGATCCCCCAGTATTCTAGAAGGATCTTTAAAAATGGTGGGTCCTCCCTCACCAGCCAAGGAATTAGGAATCCTTTTCTCGCATTCCTAACTGGGAGATGCCGGGCTGGAGTTAAGGTAAGTGAGGGAGCCTTAGGGCAATGCCCCCTCGGCCAAATGATGTACAGATGGTGTTACGGTTTATGAGGCGTCTCCCAAAATCTCACATTAGACAATGCAGCAATGTTCAGAGGTAAAAGGAGATTATGAGAGCTGTAACATTATCAGTGGGTTAAGCCATTGGATGGATTAATAGTTTAAATGGATTACTGGGGGTTAAGTGTAAACAGGTGGGTGTGGCTAGAGGAAGTAGACCATGGGCCCATATCCTTGGGGATTATATCTTGACCCTGGCTCCTCCCCTCCCCCTTCTCTCTGCTTCCCGACTGCCTTGAGCTGAGCAGCTTTCCTCCACCACATTCTTCCACCATGGTGTTCTTCCTCACTCAGGCCCATAACAATGGAGTTGGCTCACTATGGACAGAACCTCTGAAACTACAAGCCCCAAATAAGCTTTTCCTCCTCTAAGGGGTTCTTGTCAGGTATTTTGGTGATAGTGATGAAAAACTGAATGGCATAGATACATTCCCTGTGGTCACAGACAATGGAGAGTCAAAGGATTGGACTCTGGAGGCCGAGGCCAAGGACCTTCCCAGGCCCAGGCATTTGGGGCAGGACGGAGAGGTCTTGGGGAACCTCCTCACCCTCACTCATCCTGGGTTGCCTCCTTCACCCACTGGAGGTCATCGCCTGGCATCCGTCGCCTTGTCAGGGAAAAAGGAAGTCACAAGCACTTTGAAAAGTTGAAAACTTACTCAACAGTGCAGACATTTTGAGGGTTTTTAAGACAAAGGAAATGAAACTGTTTCTGGGATGAATGACCACCCATCTCTGCACCAAGGCTGAGGAGTGGCTTCCAGCAACCTTCAGCCCTTGGACACTGATTCCAGGGCAGGTTGGGCAGATGCTCAAAGCCAATGCCACCTTTGCCATCCTGCTTAGGGAGGCAGGTGTGGAGGGTGTTCTCTCCTCAGCAACACTTAAAAAATTCCTGGTCTTTCTTTTCCTTAAGGGATTAAGAAAGAATAAAAGGACTGAGAAAAAGGAAGAAAGAAATTGCTAAAGAAAAAAAATGAGGTTCTATTAGAAAAATTGAGAGAATAAGAAGAGGAAGAAAAGATCAAAGAGGAAAAAGAAGTATCAAGATGAAGAAAAGAGAGAAACAGAGAGTGGATACGGACACCTTGAAAAGATGGTGGGATGTGTTTTAAAAAAAAAAAAAATACTGACTTCACTGAGCACAAGAAGAAAAAGCGGTGCCAAATAAAAGGCAAAAGAAAAAAAGCATAAAATGAAAAAAGCTACCGGAAAAGGGAAAATGCCCTGTAGAGATGAAAGAGATTGTTCAAAGTTGGGGTGGGGAATCCTTCAAGCATTTGTATTTCCTTAGCCAAGGAAGAATGTGAATTCAAGAAGGTGAGAGAGAAAAGGAGTGGCACAGGGGCACCTACAAAACCGGGTGCTGCCGTAGAAAGGAAGGGCGAAGCAAGGAGACAAGTGATTTGGGCAAGAGAAATTCTCAGATGGGAAATCTTCAGCCACTAAATTAGGTCAACAGCCTTGCTGTAAACTTCATCCTCAAGAAAAAAGCATCTATTGAACTCTGATCCTGGGAACACAGGTAGGGAGAACACAGAGCCCCTTTAAAGAGCAACCAAGACAAACCTGAAAACAGAGCTAGCTAACCAAGAGCAACAGCTCCAGGGCACACAAAGTAGTCTTTTATCCTGCCACCCAGCACAAAATGCAAAGCCTTCTGAAAATATCTATGGAATAAATGAATGAATGAATGAGTCAATCTATCGATCTATGGAGCTTAAGCTTTCACTTATGCATCTTGGGCTCCCAATAATGTGGAATGTTCCCCAACACCTGAGCCCAGCCATTGTAGAACCCCTGCTCTTCCTCCTTGCGTCCTGCCAGCAAAAAGGTCACAATCCATGGGATCCCTGGTCTCTCTCCAGGAAGTCATCCCAGCTCCGTTTTCCATGAGCGAGGCAGAAGGGAAAGCACTCCACTTTTCAAAGCATTTATATACATAATATACAACTTGTTTTATCTCTGGCAAGTTGAGGAAGGGAATATAGTTATTCTTGACTAAAACCAACATCGAGAAATTTAATAGCCATTTTAGAGACTCCAGAAAATTAATGATAGAGGTCATGGGGTAAAGATGGCTCAAGACCCAGATCTCCCAACACCTAATTAAGAGAGACTTGGGGACTACTGTGATGGAGACAATTTATCTTCCTTAATTCAGGATGTCTTTGAAGAAGTGAAATGGTAGTTGGGTTTTAAAAGTTGGAATCAATAAGCTTCTAAGAGGTTAGACCAGAGATGAAAATGTCTGTGCACATGATTATCCTGCATTAAGAGCAGTCAACGTTGGGAACCTAATTATCACCCAAGTGGCCCTGAAGGAGGACCCAGAACCCTCTCCACTTACTTTGGTTACTTTTTGTAATGCAACCCCCGTCCTATCTACCAAAACCTGTCATTAAATTTAAGACATTTTTCTTTGAAGGGGGTCCCCTTTTTAAGGTAAATACTGTGACAATCATAAGAAGACACTAGGTAATAATTTTAAGAGATTAAGTGGATCTCAGGCTTGCAAGTGCCCAACTACGAAGGATTGTTTCAGAATAGAATTTGAATTACAGAAAATGATTCTAAGACCTGGGGAATTTTTCATCAGTTCCCTGAGAGCCAGAGAAGCAAGACTAAGAAGTATGGCCAGGCTTCAGAAAGGCAAATCAGAGCCAGACAAATATGTTTTCATGTCAGCTCAGAGATTTTCAAGTTGCATATTAAGTATGGCACATTTAAATAAATGCATTTAAAATCATGGCATCATAAGCTGTGCTTCATTTTAAATTGTCAAGAAGCCCTTTAGATAAATAACACAGGCTTGTCCTTTTTTAAAAAAATACATTTAACTGGAAACATATTTTAAATAGGATTTTAAATAGTTGCTCACATTAATGAAATTCTTGAAGGATTCCACGCGTTTTACCAAGTTTCTTCTCTATTTAGAATATCCAGATTTTCTTTCATGTTTGCTTTCTTCAGCTCTTAAGTAATCCAGGCATTCAAAGAGCTAGTGAGTTACTATTACTACCTTCAACTTTAAAAAATCAAAATATTAATATCTGTTTCTAAAGTGAATACAGTGATTTCATTTATTTAATGTGACTCATTATTTGCTTAGCTTGTGCTCCTAGAAATGAATACTGTTATTCTCTTCAATTGAGCAGAGTTTAAACTCAGATTCAAATATAAATCAGGGTCACAGAATCAGAAATTAAGATGGTTTATCTAAGAAGAGAATAATAGAATTTTCCCGGAATTAGAAGGAACCTTGGCAATCATCACAGGCACTTAATAAATACATGCCAATTTGGAAGTCTTACCAATAATGAAAAAACTAGATCTTGAAAATTAGTGTCAGTTATATATGAATGCATCCTAATCACTATTTTCAGCAATTCCTGTTTAAATAGGAACATTCTTGTCTGCAAAACAAGACAGAGAGGAACTGAACAGTAATATAATCATGAGCCAGAATAAAAAGTTTTGCTGTTGAGCTCATGCCTGCAATCACTTTTAAGTGACCATGGTCTCCCTGAGACATGGGGGCAAAGACCAGGAGTGACCATGCAACTTGATACTGCAAATGGAATGCAGTTGGGCAAAAATGGACCCGAGACAGCCATCCGCCACCTGCAAGAAACGTTGAGTGTTCTCTGGAACCAAGCGAACCTCTTCTGCTCAGCTTCCTAAGAGCGCCTCAGGACTCCTTTCATGCCACATCAGAAGCATTTGCCAAAGGAACCCTGGTGTGCTAGAAGGTTTAGAGCTGATTCCCAAGCAATTTGGGTTATCTTCCATCACTCCAGGATCAAGTGAAAAATGCCACAGAATCCAGTGGCCCTTTCTCTGCTAAATTTAACTCACTCCTTCATTTAGCTAATGCAACACAGATTTATGGAGCCTCCAACGAACTGCCAGGCAATACTTAGTGCTGAATGTCCTATCATTTTTTTAACTTAAACAAACAAGTAAGTTAGAATATTTATTAATTCACCAATGCTAGAATACTGGACAGCCAAATTGCTTTTGTTTTTTACTCTTTGTTTTTTTTCTTTTTGCCTTTGGGTTGTAATTGGAGCATACCAACAGATGTGGAAGTCTGACTCAAAACTCAACCAGGGCAACTTTTCCAGAGAAATAATTGAAGACTGTGTTCAAGCCTTGCATATACACAGACACCTGCTATATTTGCATAGCCCAGGCTTGCAGGAAGCATTAATCAATCATTTTCTGTGTGTAGAATTAGCCAACTGGAAAACCATTACTTATTTCACCAGAAAAAGAAAAAAAATTGTTTTTCATTGCTGCTACCTCAGTTGCAGCCTGCCTCCCCACTTCCCTCCCTCCATCAGCAAACAAAGTCTATACCAAAATATATGGATCACTACCTCAGTCCATTCACAATTTTGGTTTATTTTTAAATCCAAAATTCTGTCACTCCTTTTTTTTTTTTGTCAATGTGCATAAAAAATCCAACTTCTGTTACATACCTAATTGCTTATGTTTATTGAGTATTCCTGATTGTTTCAGGTGCTAGGAAATTAGTAAGCAAAAGGAGAAAAATATAGATAGGGTAATCCTTAAAAATTATGTAATTGTACATCATGATGAACAACAGAAGGAAAGTGGAGGGTACTCTCTTAGACCAACAGAGGGTCCTGACAGAGTTGTAGGATCAGAGTGATAGAATCAAAGAAGAAACCATGTTTGAGCTGAGATGTGAACAAATAGACACACTTAGCAGAAGTTGGGAAGGAAGGATGGAAAAAGGGGTCAAGAGAGGGAGGAGAGAGTTGTGAGCGAGGGGGAAAAAACCGTGCAAAGGCCCTACGTCAGGAGAGGGGCTGCTCCTTGAAGAAGTGAAAGGCTTAAGAGAAACAGCAAAGAAAGGGAGAGGGAAGGAAGAACAAGATGAGGTGGAAGAGCCTGGGCACCGATCAGGTGAGGGTTTGCAGATGTCATATGGAGTTCAATCTTTAAGAGCAAGTAGAAGCCGGGTGCAGTGGCTCAAGCCTGTAATCCTAGCACTTAGGGAGGCTGAGACAGGAGAATCGCGAGTTCAAAGCCAGCCTCAGCAAAGGTGAGGCACTAAGCAACTCAGTGAGACCCTGTCTCCACATAAAACACAAAGTTGGGCCTGGGATGTGGCTCAGTGGTCGAGTGCCCCTGAGTTCAGTCTCCAGTACCAAAAAAAAAAAAAAAAGAGCAAGTAAAGCCTGTTTAAAAGTGCCAAGAATGTGATCTGATTCCCATCTCTTTTTTTCAATTTTTAGTTATAGATGGACACAATACCTTTATTTTATTTGCTCTTTTTTTTAATGTGGTGCTGAGGATCGAACCCAGTGCCTCACCCGTGCTAGGGGAGTGCTGTACCACTGAGCTACACCTCCAGCCCTGATTCCCATCTTTAAATTCCGGATCCAGCATAGGAGACATTAGAACAGGGAGGTCATTCAGTTGACCTGAGACTGATGGCAGAGGTGCCTGCAACAGGGAGTCAGTGCCTTAGAGAGGAGTCTGTGCATTTTGGGGAGTTTGGGAGGTAAAACCCATAGGATTTGGCTATGTAAAATGAATCCGTGACTACGTTAGAAAATCAGTTCTCCAAACAGCTCATTTATATCTAGTCTTCCTACTTGTCATGCTGACTAGATTTTAGAAAAATTCTCTTTGGAAATGGTGATGTTATAAAAGAGAAAGTGCAAAACTCCATCCATGTTAATGTTTTACAAAAATGGCAGCTGACCCTTACATCTAAAGGGCCTGCTGCAGATTGTAGATGTCATTAATTTGGTTGTGTTCTTTTTTTCTTAGGGATATATTTGTAAGAAACTCCTAGTTTCTAATTTAGTTCCTTTGTTTATTAACCTGTAAATGTCAGTGGACTCCTTTGGTGTACAGCTAAGCTACAGATCCCTGTTTCTCTAGGTGAGCTTCCCGGAACTAGTCCTACAAGAAGTAAGAGATTTCACTTAAAAGCATTTTTTGATAAACAATAGTTTAAAAATATTTCATGTTTCCTTGTTGGAGGCTCTTTAGAGCTTTTAATAAAATAGCATGCGTTTTGAATTTCCAGGGAAGAATTATGTAGCACATCCCAACCCATGAATCTGTAGGACTTGTGACTATGGTTTCATGAGATTCCTTGGTTAACAGGGTCATGTACATCTTGGTTTAAGCTTCTTCAAAAGGGTTTTGCATATAACAGGTATTCATAGTTTCTTAAGTAAATGAAGACACAGATTAAGAGTTGCAAATGTAACACCCAGTCTCTAGGATGAGTGGCATGAGAGGGCTAGCGGTGCCCCTGCCACTAATGTGGGTATCATTAGGAGGATACCTGCTCACTACTCCTTCCAGTCAATGTGCTGACATATGAAATATCCCAATGTTGAAAGAGAATCCAGAACTTCATATTTCTATATAAAATTTAAAAATTATTTCAATGCCCAGATCCAACAGAACATATAGGCTACAAATTTTCAACTCCTGAGGCATTCTAATATATCATATTCAGCACATTAATTAAATCCAAGTTTTTCATTCTGTGAATATTTCAGCAAAATTGACACAGGTGCATTAAAATATGTTGGAAATATAATCTAGAGCTTATATATCCTTTATACATATTTTCATGTATGTTTTGTTCAAACACTAATTGTTTAACTTTTCTCAATAGGCTTCTAAAAACATAATAGTTATTTCAAAATTATTGTAAGTGGTATATGTTCTCGGTTTAAGTTTTTATAGGTGCTGCCCATCCAAGTTTTTTTTCTTTTTTAAATCCTCAAATTTTTTTTTAGTTGTAGGCAAACAAAATACCTTTATTTTTTTAAATATTTTTTAGTTGTTGATGGATTTTTATTTTATTTATTATTTATATGTTGTGCTGAGGATCGAACTCAGTGTCTCACGCATGCTAGTCAAGCGCTCTACCACTGAGCTACAACCCCAGCCCCAATACCTTTATTTTTATTTATTTATGTGGTGCTGAGGATCAAACCTAGTGCCTCACCCGCCCTAGGTGGGCACTCTATCGCTGAGCCACAGCCCTACCCTTCCCCATCCAAGTTGATGGGACAAAAGGAGTTTTAAAACTCCTTTTAAAAGAAAGCACATCAATTAAATCCAAGTTTTTCATGTGATTTTAAAAGAAAATCACATTGAACAGTCAAGGTAAGTTGCAGTAACCAAGAATCCTTCTGTGAAATCCATAAAAGCCTTCCTTCTTTTAAGGAACCCCCATTTTTAATTCTCCATTATGGAAATTTCCATTTCCACTTTTTAAAAAAATTTTTTTTTAGTTGTAGATGGACACAATATCTTCATTATTTTATTATTTTTATGTGGTGCTGAGGACCGAACCCAGGGCCTCACACATGCTAGGCAGATGCTCAACCACTGAGCCACAACCCCAGCCCCCATTTCCACTTTTTAATGTTCAATTTGGGGACAGTTAACTCCTTCTTTGCTCAGTGGCGTCATCCCAGACCCTAAAAGAGATAACTTTCCCCACAGTATTGCCAAACCCCGAAAGGAATCCTTCCTTTCTTTATTGAAGCACCTTTTCTCCCTGGTTCTGGAAAGATCAGGTCACTCAGGAATAAAGAGCAATAGAAAAGCAATCCCATCTGAGAAAGCACATGATTACACTAGAGGCAAGCGCTTAGATACAGCAACACAATCAGACAGCTTAATTATAGATGTGATTGTCTGTTTTGCTAAAAAGAAGAAATGTCACTGCTTGACCCACAGGAAGCCTCAGTTATTTAGCATAGGGTTTGTCATGTTGTTTTACCCAACCTCAATTACTTTTTTCCTTTCTTTCTGAAAACATTTGTCCACTTTAAAATAGGTACAGGACAATGTATATGTAGTGCATTTCTTATATATTGCTTAAATCCTTTTAAACGCTGTGTGTGCACACACCATTCACTCAGGGTCGGGTATTGCTGTACTGGTGCTTTATTGTTCGTCCTTTACCTAACAGTCTGTTCACATATCTTTTTCCTTTTTCATCATTTAGAAGTCCAGCAAGAATAGTGGGGGAAAGTTATGGAGGTAGCATGGTTCTATTTTGTAAAAAATCAATTGTATTTTTTAATGAAGTGTTAACTTGAAAAAAATGAGTTTTTTCTTTTCTTTTTTTTACTGCTAATGGAACCATGTCTATAACAACAACTCTCTAACCTGGAGATAACTTGTTTCATGACCTCAATAGTCGAAAACATATCCCAGAAAATGGAGCTGAAGCAATCAGTCGACAAGAGCCAAAACAGATAATCACAACAACAACAAAAATAACATCACCTCCTTCAGCCAGGGCAGGCTGACTTCAAATCCTTTTAAGAGGCTTTCATAAACATAATCTCATTTGCTCTTCCTAACTGTATTATATGAAAGAAAGGGTTTTCCATATTACCTCATGTTTTCAGATGAGAAATGAAGAATCACTATGTAGTTATTTCATGCTAATCAGGACAATGGTTGGAGCACAGTTAATAGTTGTGCCAGGACAACGACAACCTGGCGTGATCCCAGGCAAACCTGAACAGTCTCCCTAGAAACAGCACATCAAGTCGTGCCCTGCCCCTCGGCTTTTCAGGGCTCAGGTGCCCTCTTGCAGCAACCTCCACCTGAAGCACCAGGTTACCTGAGGCTGAGAGGGGAGGAAAGCACACAGGCAAATTAGGGTGGTGGTCCAAATTCCAGTGACCAGGTCTCTTGATGGCTTTGTGGCTAATGTCCCACTTAAATAGTAAATCAATCCCAAGAACACACGCAGCGCCCCGGCTGAATCGAAGCAATAGAAGGGTCCTGGGCTCACAGTGAGGTTGCCTAACATTTTCAGGGAGTAGGTGGTTATAGGGAACCATCCCTTAAGAGGGATGGGGAATGAGGAAGGAAAAGGGGCCAGCAAAGGTGAAGCAGGTGAACAGAGAGGAGGACCTGAGCAGGGGCTGCACCCAACAAATCAGGACTGGGTCAGGAGCTGGTGGGAAGCAGCAGGTTCCAAGCATTCATAAGGCAAGGGACCTAAGCCCAATTCCAGACCTAGGGCAACATTACCAAAACCAGGAATGCGGCTTCTGGCTTCTGCTAGGCTTAGCAGCCAGCAGAAGATCTTCAGGGGCTGCAGCTCACCGGAACAAGAAAGACAGGCAGACATCTCATGGGAGCCCCAGCGTGACCCACCTGATGCTGGCTGCAGCCTGTGCCAGGGAAGGGATGTTGCTGGACCCAGGTGCTCTGGAGCCACAAGCTCTCCGCATGAACTGACATTTGGCCAGTGCCAGACCCTCCACTGGTGAACAGGGCTCGACAGAGGGCCAGCAGGGTTCTGAGGGACTTGGTCAGATGACCTTTAATGAGCTTCTCAGCTCAAACACTGGCTTGAATAGTGAGTCTGAATCTTCTTTTTCCCAAAGGTAAACTTGTGTGCTGTTTTAAAAGGGGCTGTCCATATGTAATAGATCTTAGGGAGATGATTCACCCCCAAAATAGTTAACATGGAACTGCTTAGGGTGGCACACGCCTGTGATCCCAGCTGTTCAGGTGGCTGAGGTAGGAGGGATCCTAAATTCAAGGCCAACCTGCAACTTAGCAAGACCCTATCTCAAAATAAACAATAAAATGGGCTGGGGATGTAGTTCAGTGGTAGAGCACCCCTAGGTTCACTCCTCAGTACCACAAAAAAAGTGTGTGGTGTGTGTGTGTATGTATCCATGTGTATATAGATAGATAGAGAGATATAGATGTGTATTATATACACACACACACACACATATATATATCAGAGAAAGATTGGTTGCTTCTAGAATAAGCCTTGTGAACCAGGCATGGCGATGCACACCTATAAGCCCAGCTACTTGGGAGTCTGAGGCTAAGGATCACTTAAGTTTAGGAGTTCAAGACCAGCCTGGGCAACATGGCAAGAGCCTATTCCAAAAAAAAAAAAAGAAGGCGGCTACTCATGCCTCCATTATTCAAAATGAAGCCTTCAAAAAATATATGAGAACCTGAATTTCAGTGCAACTGAGTGTCACTATGCACATTCAGGATCTGTCCAAACAGACCATATGTCCCACCACATCTTCTCCAACTAGGCTTTGGCAGCTTCCTGAAATGCTCAAGACCTCCTTTTCATCTGGAAATGAGGGGATTTGATATTTCAGATGAAAGTTCAGCAAACCGTCAGCCAAATCCACTCTGCCACCTGTTTTTGTAAATAAAGTGTTATTGAAACAGCCCATCATTCTTTATATGATGTTCATAGCTACTTTCAGTCAACAGTGGCAGCAGAGAATTACAGCCTCCAAATCCTGGAAAATCTACTACGTCACACATTTACTACTTCAGGAAAAAAGTTGGCCAATGTCTGAGTACTGATTATTCTTGATTTTTGGTAACTTATTTTTTATGCATTATTCCGATTAATCTTGTTTGTTATTTTAAGTATGGGCAGACATTCAAGTGGGGAAATCCACATACATAATAGCAAAGTCGTTTCTATCATGACTTTGCATCCTCAGAGGCTGGACTCCTTTATCTGCTCCCTGCCTCTGTTTTCTCACTCTTCTACTTCCTTTCAAATTTTTCCTGTTGTTTTGTTTTTGTCTGCTATTCTCTCTCTCTCTCTCTCTGTTTGCTTTTCTTAAAAACGCTTTTCCATTAATCACCCCATATAACTAATAATACATTGAACTTACATGCCATTTGTCTTTAAAAAGATCAACACTTTGAGGGGCTGGTGTTGTGGCTCAGTGGTAGAGCGCTTGCCTTGTATGTGTGAGGCACTGGGTTTGAGCCTCAGCACCACATAAAAATAAATAAATAAAGGTATCGTGTCGCTCTACAAAAAATAAATTTAAAAAAATCTAAAAAAATATATTTAAAAAAACCCTTTGAAACAACTAGGACATGGTGCTAAAAACAAAATGATTTTGAGAAAACAAATGCAAACAAAATTAAGGAAGTTTTGTCTTTGTCTCAATAGGTATTTTTCCTTTCCACTTTTCCTGCAGAAAATCTCCACTGGGCTCCGGGATCCCTGCTCCACCCACCTGAGCCTGTGGAAAATGTCGTGCTTAGCGTTAGCTTCTCTGCCTGTCCCTTTAACCACCATCGCCCTTAGTTTCACTGCTGTTTGCAGCCTCTGCCAGCTGCTTATCAGCCATCAGTGGCTTATCAGTGGCTCCCTGCTGCCTGCCTTTTGCTCATGTTTTTATGCGCGTGGTCATCCTGCTAGCGTTTTTTTGGCTAAATATCTCCCTCTTGTATCTGAAAATCCCTTTCATTCTGATTTTTCCCTCTGCACCATTTTAAATCACATGGTAAAGTTCTATTTTTACCTTTTCTTTAAATATACTGACCCCTGAGAACTCAATGACTCTCATTTCTTCCCCTTGACTATCCAGGTACATTCCCACTGGGCTACTAGTTATTTGTGTTTTAGCAATCAGCCTTGGGGTTCCTTTCCCAGCCTGTTGCCATTAAAAGAACGAAAGCAAAACACTGAAAGAAGCCATAATGTGTACTTTTCTCTGTAGTGAATCTGAGAACAATCCATCAACTTCAGCTGATAACAAGGCCCCACATACCCCATAATTACAGTTATGCCTGCGATAGTTTGGTGCTGGGGAAGAAAGGAGATGGAGTTAACTGATAAAATTCTTATGCAATTTGAGCATCTCTCTTTAAACTACTTGATCCACACCAAAAATTTACCTTCAGTACTAATCAAAAAGGGACCTAAGATGTGTGTCAGGCCACTTTAATCCTAAAACACTTCATTTATGATGTAAGTTTAATCATTTAAATTAAAAGTGGTATTTAGTGATTACTTAGTGTATGGCAGTCCATATGTTTGCTAAGTAGTTTATAGAACTGTTTCTTGTAATCCTTCCCAGAGCCAATGCATACAGCGGTTTAGGTTGTACATTGCCCAAGAGAAGCACATCTGAGAAGACTGTCACATCATGGTTCTGCTTTATTGTCTTGAAGATTTTTCATATTTTTATCATAACATTGTTAACTTCAAACACAAGTGAGCTATACATTTATTAAGGCAGTTTTCTGACAGGTGTTAGTACCATGTCTTATTTTAATAGTATTGATATATATCACACTCCTTGTGGACTTACAAGGGAGAACGTTTATTAAGATTCTGATGACCTAACCACATTCAAAATAACCTGTGTTCCTAAGTAAGAAGTTGCTTTTCTCACAATCATACTAATTAGTATCTAAACTTCTTTTTTCCATCTCTTCTCAGTGTCAACACCTTGCAGTCCAAGAGCTCTGCCACTTGTTTGCTGTGCCCAAGTGAGACTGCCGAGTGCCATTCAAACATACGGGCATTTGTGTTATGACACAAATCGCTAGGTAATAGCTATATTAATTTAGCATTAATAATATACAAAGTAAGTATCAAATTGACATAAATTAGAGATTACGACGTAACCATCTTCTAATTATACCAGAGCATTTGTTTATTTGTTGCTATGGAAATTTCATAATTAACTGCTATTAACATTTTTGGCTTGTTACATATCTATTATTTCTATATTTGATTTTCTAATTATTGTGATTAAAAATTCAAATTGTATATTATGTTTAATAATGTAATTTATATTATTTATTCAGAATGATTTTATGTTTGCATAATTGTAATTAATGGGAATCATATAATATTACTAACTTCAAATTTTCTGTTTTAATTGAGGATTGGGAACCTTTCTCCAATTCCCCCCAAAGGGGAATCAGGCAGCAGCCCGGATGCTTCCACTAACCCCATGATGAAGAAGGTTGCATTGTGATCTCCTTTTCACAAAGGAGAAGTGTTAGACAATTTGCCCAGTGTGCTGAGACAGCAAGGTGTACAGGCAGGATTCAAGCCCTAGCAGTTGTGCCAGAGCTGGGGATTTAGCAGCTGGGCTAAGCCACCTGACTGCTGGATCCTCCTAAAGGTGAGGACCCTGCTCACCTTCCTGCGAGGATGGACAGATTTCACTGGTAAGGTAACCAAAGTGAAGTGCATTTCCTGCAGAAGGCCCCAGTGGTAACGCTGGAGGAAAGTAGAGGGTGGGCAGCACTGAATTTCCAAAAACAGCCCCCACCAAAGCACAGGTTGAAGTTTAATCCCCATTGTGAGACTTTGGAGGTGGGGCCAGGTGGGACCTGTAGGGGTGATGAGGTCACAGGGCTCTGCCCTGAGAACAGAGTAGTCATAGGTTAATGGGTTAATTGGCTGCCTGGAAGATTGATCTATTATAAAAGCCAGGTTAGCTGTGTCTCTCCTCCTCTCCTTGCCATGTGATGCCTCAGGACTTACGGGAGTCCCCACCAGCAAGAAGGCTCTCATGAGATGCAGCGCCCTAACCTTCTAGCCTCCAGAACTGTGAACTGAATAAAACTTTACTCTTTAAGTTACCCAGTCTGTGGCATTCAGTTATAGTAACAGAAAGCAACGGAGTCAAAAGGAGAGATGAGAAGCACATTCTGATTAGAAGCTGACTACAATCAAATCACTCAAGAACACTTCCTCTCAACCCCCATTCTCCCTTGATACTCTAGTGCCCATCCTGAGCACAGCCCCACCTGCTGGTCCCAGCCAGGATCCCGGGACATCAGCTTGGACCCCTACCTCTGCCTCCTCTCCACTCTTCGCCAAGAGCTCTGCACTTGATTTTGCATAGGCCTCGCCTGTGCTGGCCTCCCCATGGTCTGGCACCAGAATGACTGCAACACTCTGTTCTCTAGCGTCCCTCTCTGGCCAGTCCCCACTGCATGCAGACTCACTTTTCATTAGATCAAGGCTCGCGCGTTTTCTAAAACCTTACAGTTCCTGGACATCAGCCCCGACTGGCCCACAAGGTCCTACCCCACCCGCAGCCCTCCTCCAACCCTGCACGGCAGACCTCTGCTCAGATTCTCAAATACTCCCAGCCCCTCCTACATGCAGACTTTGGGTGTCTGGTGATTCTACAAGTTAAATATTTAAATGTTAGAGTTAACATTTAAATCATGTTTTTCAAAAACTGTATAAATTTATGATGTACTCCTCTGTCTATATTCCTTTAAATGATACCCCAAACACACTCTTGCAGCTCTCTTCCCTTTGCCTGCTTTATACTCTTGTAACACTTTAAAACTCAGCCTCCACATCAGAGCCGCCCAGTACGCCCTCCCTGAACTTGAACTCTTCCACTTATCTGCCCCTCCCCCCGCGACCTGTGGTCAGACCAGGTCCCTGCACTAGCTTCTCCTAGATCACACCTTTTGTTTTCCTTAAGAGACATTGTGACTACCTGTGATTCCATATTGATACAAAGCTACAGGTCTTGACATGTATTCATTGATGTCTGGCGTCCCCAGTATTCTGTAGCTGCACATGGGGAGCATCCATGTCTGATTAGGTCACCACTTGGATCTCTGTGCTTAGTGCTGAGCATAGGTCACCAAATTCCTATTAAATGGCTGGAAGTGCTATGTAGCTTTGAACAAATTACTTAAATGTTCTCAGTTCTCTTTGTTCAACTGAAAAAAAAGAAAAAGAATAATAACTGACTCAAAAATCTTTGCCACATCAGCTACTTGAAGCACTAGACAGAGTAGCCTCTCCACACATGGTGCTTACTCAGGCTGCTGTTTTCTGCAGTATGCTGTGAGCTGCAAGAGTTGGTCCCTTTCAAATTGCTCATCATTCTATTTAAAAAAAAAAAAGAAGAAGAAGACATTTACTATTTACACTAATTATTAAGACACTTAAGACACTGCACAAGGAGAGGTGATCAACTAGTCCACAGGAGACCAGGCCCAAGACAGAACAACGGAGCCCCTAACCTTCAGGAAGCCTCATATCTTCTCTCCCAGAGGGACTTGGGCTCAGGAGCCCCAATGTGCGAGTGGCAGACAGTGCCTCCTGGAAGGGTCAACTGAACCACCTCCTCAGCATAGACCTCCTCCATTCTTCCAGGGAGAACCAACTGTTTCTCCTCCTAAGACCCCTAAGAGGGGCATGCACATGCAAGTGTGTGCGTGTTCCTACTAAGAAATTAAAGCTCTCCAAGACAAGGATCATCAGAAGAATCATCTGTTTTTCATTTCTATATTCCTGCCCAAATCCACAGAAGTGCCCAGTTAGGAATCATTGAATGAATGAATGAAAAGGAATTGAAATCACATGCCAAATGACTGACGTGTGGAAACAACAAGTGTAACGAGATTAACCTGGCTGTAAGTGGTGGCAGCACCTGAGCCCACCAGATCGCCGATGTCCAGAGGGTTTTGAGACAGCCCAGCAGAACTGGGGCATCACGGGAGGCAGCGCCCGCCTGTTCACTCTGCAGCCACCTGTACTTTACATACAACCCTCAGCCCTTTGAGAGGAGATCTCCAAAGATTGGGGGGAATCTCTCCACTTTCTGATTCTTCCCCTGTAAAATATGACAACATTGACCTTCCTCATGCAGTTATAATGTGTGATAATTAATTAATAATTGCAGACCCCTTTGAGGGTATAAACTGCGACATAAACACTAGGCATTCTTTCAAGGCCACTCTGCTGGCTCTTCCGGCCTTGGTGCCTTTGATCTGGCGCTATCTCCTGAAATCAGCAAACAATGCCTTTGTGTCATTAAGCAAATGCATAACAAGGCTATTCCTTGTTAAAGGTTACCTAGCAATAGAACTTCTTGTTGAATGGGGAGAGGATTGTGAGAGCCAATAACCACTGTATGGAAGGAAGGGGGTCAGTGAAGGGCAGTCATAGAAACAGCAATGAGGCCCAAACTTGGGCCTTCAGACAAAACCATGTCCACCCATCAGGAGGATGAGCGGCAGCTGGGAGAGAGCCCCTGGGGAAGGGGCTGGAGGCTGTGGTCTGCGCATGCTCCTGCCATCCCATCACAGCTCCTTGCACAGGCAATCATTTACACTATTTAGGAACGTGAATGCGGTCTGTTCCTGGGACCCTGGTTTTCCTTTCTTGCTCACCTTGTCTTGGTGGGGATATCATGTTTTCTTTGAATTTTGCCTTTTCTAGAGTGAGAGGCTTTCAGTGCTATGATTACAAAGCCCTTGTCTCCCTATGTGTCTTCCCTTGAGTCTCTCCACAGAAATGGTCCTCATCCCAAGGCCAGGGAAGTCACCAACCCGGGAGCCATTGGCTCAAGATCGTAAAGGGACATCAGACACCATGGTGGTAGAGACCACATCCTTATAAAACGGGAAAACTCTTATTGAGGGTTTCGTTTGGTTTACTATTTAAAGATTGAAGCACTATTACAATTCTCTTATATGTTCCCTTTTGATTTAGACAAAGAACCTATGGTTGATTTGGTGTAGATTTTTAAGTTTAGACTTTCGCACTCCAGTAAAGACTTTAGGGTGTCTGGTGATTCTACAAGTTAAATCTTTAAATGTTAGAGTTAACATTTAAATCATGTCTTTCAAAAACTGTATAAATTTATGACGTACTCCTCTCCCTCTGTTCCTTTAAATAATACCCCAAACGCACCCTGGCATACCCCTCTGTTTTACTACCTTGACGATAGGGATTTTATGTCTCTTATTTGGCATTGCTGTTTATTGTCATTCCTCCATAATTCCAGTTTCTGCTGACCTGCTTTTATTTCAGTATCCTTTTGAAAATCTTTCTTCACTATGCTTAGTTAATTCCAACTTTGGAGCTATTGGTAAAGGCTGTAAAATCTGTCCTAACATGGAACAAGATCGCCACCCAGTGGCCAGGCTGGGCTTCCCTCTAAGCATCCTTCCAGATTTTTCCCTTGACATTTTTATTTCACTGGACTATAGAACAGAGATGTCCTTAAAAAGCATCTAGCCCCTTCCCTTGTTTTTCAAATGGGTAAGCTGTAAATTGAAGGTCCAGAAGTTTAACTTATTTGGTGACATGATGCCATAGAAACAAGGATGCTCATGACCAGTGTCATGCTTTAATGACAGCACCTCAGAGCTGGAGGTGACCTTCAGGATCAACCAATCAAGTCCTCTACATACAGATGAGGAAACTGGAGCACAAAAAGGAAAAACAGCTTCTCAGGGTTTATGCAGCTGATTAAACTGGGACAGAGCCCAGCTTTCTACATAAGCCTGGCGATCACTCTCCACCAGACCAATCCCATTCATCTTATTCCCTCGTTAGATAATCTTACTTCTGGTCCTTCGCAGATGACCCTGGTAAATGAGCATAAGGCAATCGACTTTTTCCTTCATCATAATAAGAACCCCCACACCTTTGGAACCCTTGGAACAGTAAAATTCATTTTTGTGAATGAGTATTTCATTTTTAGCATACACAAAAATATTTCATCACTTTTCATTATACTCAGAAGGTATCACATTTAATTGACAGCCATTAGAAATTCTAACTATGTCCTCTTTTTATGTAAAGAAAATGCTAATCTTTGGTTTAAAATGTCTCAGTGCTGGAATTTAAATGCTTAGATTGGAGAATTTCCTTTGGCAAGTTAGGAACAACCCACATGGTCTTTGAATCCCCTCTCTACTAAACTTCAAAGTCATCTTCTTTTTTTTTAGTTGTAGATGGACACAATGTCTTTATTTTATTGCTTTGTATGTGGTGCTGAGGATCGAACCCAGGGCCCCACGCATGCGAGGCAAGTGCTCTACCGCTGAGCTACAATCCCAGCCCCTCAAAGTCATCTTAATGAAATCAGAAAGAACTACTGCATTGAAGAGTCTTGATCACTAAGTCAGTTTGAGTTCCTGAATTCTTAGGTGTCAAGGATCCACACAGTGTAGCAGATGCAGTGTGGTTTTGCTCCTCCCCACATCCCCAGGGTCCTCCTGCCTTGCAGACTCAGCTCCCCACCTCCCCTTCTGTTCTCTATGCCAGAGGGTTTTGGGAAGCTGTCCAACTTCTGGTGGGACAGTTCTGAGTCGGTTTGCACAAGATTTTTCGAACTATCCTCTGGAATTGGGTTCCAGTTGTTCTAGAGCCCTAGCCCTAAACTTCAGCCACAGTGAAATGGACTTTCTCTTTCCCATGTCATTTTCCCTCATCTCCTCATGTGTGCTTCCTGGAATTGACTCCCCAGGAAGAACAGTAACATAATAAATAAACTACCTACCATACCGATGTCCTTGCCTCACGTCTGATTTTCAGGTGGTACATATGACTATATTATAAGGAAGCCCTGGTTTTACCTTGGCCACAGTGTCCCCAGAAGTTACTCAGTCTGGCTTTTCCCTGTAAGCCAGGAGACTGACCATGAAGCTAAATAAGCTGAAACATTAGAGTTTTGACCTTGACCAACCCTCTTTGGAGGCTCAGGGACAGGTCGTGGAAATGAGCTCATGTGGTTGTGTTTTTATAAAACTGCAAAAGACATTTTAACTACCATCCAGCCTGTATTTTGGTGGTACAGGGTAGTTCAGAAATCTGGCCAAGGGGGAAATTCCACGGATAATGTATGTTTTAACTGAAATTTGGAAAGATGTTAAGAAAATTTAAGTAAAACATGCAAAATTCTAAACTCCTGATTTGGGTGAACATAGAGTAGACTTTCTGCTTTTAAGGAATTGAGAGAAAATTTAGATTAAATAGTAATGGGATAAGAAACAAAAGCAAAAGAGTGAGCCATAAAGTCAATAGAAACTATTCCCCTGTCTGGAAATAAGTTGCAAGGGAAGAAATTGGCACTTCAAATGCAGTAATTTAGTAACAAGAATACAGTCATGATAAGCTTATGAATTATTTGATAATTCAATTAACAAACTGAAATGAATCATAGAATACATTGGAAAAAATTAAATATCTCAATTATTTGACACCGAATACTGATATCAATGAATATAATATAACTTCACAGGACATCACTACAATGAGGACTCAATGACAAATTGTTTAATGAGCGTCATTTATTCAAAGAGTTTAAATTGGATATTGTGTAAAAAAAACCCTAAAAACATACAGATCACATATGCAAAAATTTTGTAAAGGTTTCTCAAATTTGATAACAATCCTAACAGTTTATGTCAGGTTGCCAATAATGACTGGGGAAGCTGTAAGAAATGTTTCTGAACTATCAAAAATAAAAAACAAATTTTAATCAGTCTTAAAAGAGGTAAAAGACTAGGTTATCTTTCTGTTCTGTCTATGGAATAAATTCACCCAAACATTATCATATGAAGAGGTAATTGAAGAGTTTGCTTCTAAAAATGTAGGGGAAAATTTATCAAAGAAATTGAAATGTAACTTATTAATAAATATTAGGTTCCTTTTGGGGATGTTGTGATGTTTGTGCTATTTGTCATGAAATATTTGTCATTTCCTGGGATTTCTTTTCTTATTCCAGATAAATATTGGCTTTGATACTAAAGTTAGTATTTATAATTCCAGATTATTTTTCTTAAAGAGAGCCTCCTAAGTTGCATAAGCTTCCAAGCCACTTCTTCCCAAAGTGTCTTTAATAATAAAGGTGACCTATTAAGCCTTTATCCTGTAACAGAAAAGAGCAAAATGCTCTATGTTGTGCTTAATATGCCAGAAAGGGATACAGACAATGGGACCCTCAAATGGGCCATGAGTTACCAGAGTGAGAAAGGAGCACGAGATCTTTCTGATATGATCAGAATCACAGTTTACAATTAACTGAGAACATACACATTTATACAAAAACAGTACACACCTACCACATTTGCTAGTGACCTGAAAAAAAGTATGAGTTGCAAAGATGGTCACTGTGGAAGAAGGAACACAGGAAGAGACCCTACACCAGGCCAGGGTGCCCTGTTCCACTTTTGGCTTAGGGACAAATAATGAAATAAGACAGCATTTTACAAATTGCAGGTCATAATCTATTGTCAGTAAAAATTAATGTAACAGGGTGTAGCAATCATTTATAAAGAAGAAATAAACTATTAAACTAGAAGCAACTAAGATGGGGACATCACACACTGTTTTATGACATTCTTGTGTGGGTGGGTGGTTGTGCAGGTTTATAGTGGTAACAGGCATTTCTTAAGTATGGGTCATAGTCCAACATGTTTGAAAAATACATACCAAAAATATGGGAGTAGCTACAGATCGAAGCCCAAGAGAATAACAATGACAGGGACAGTTACCAAAGCTCAGTTTGGCAGCTGATCATTTGCAAATTCATTGGAATTTGGGGAAGCACTTTTTCTATAGAAATAGTTTAAGTCATGATTGAAGTCTCAAGTGAAACTACGAAGGCCTATTTAACTCACAAGTAGCGTATAAATAATAATATGATTTTATATGGTAGGGTATGATATATTTCATATCAAATGGCATGATATAATAAAAAACAATGCAGTATAAAGGAACTATTGTGTTTCTTAGTCCTTAGCCAGAACTGCCAGTTCCCTCCCCCAGTCTCTCCCATTCAAAAGACTCTTGAGCAAACTGTTTGAAAGATCATCTAAAATAATAGGGTTTCATTCATAGCATATGAATACATTTCACAGCATAATTTAACATTTTATGATAATTTGAGAGTTTATATTTTGTACTGCCACTTGCTTTGGTATGATATAATTATTACCTAAACCTTTATGCCAGATTAGAACCAATCACCCTCCCTCACTATCATTCCCCAAAAGAACAAGAATGGTACTAAATAGGCTTAAATAAATACAACTTTAAAACCAGGCAATGGTAAGATCAAATGGCATATTTGTTTTAAGGTATAACATTTGTAATTCTATCCTTAAGATAACTCTACAGTGTTAAAATTGTCAATGCTTCTAAATAATGAAGCAAAAGAATAAAGAGTTATATGCAACAGCCAAGCTTAATAAAAATCTGCAGAAGGCAAAGTCATCTTTCATGAGAGCCACAGAATAATAAATGAGCGTGTAATCCTCTGGGCTTACTTTGTCATACATTGCAACAATAATAAGGGAACTACATCCTGATGGTTATTTGATTTCAATACCATAAGAGTATCGATTTCAACACCATACAATTCGTATGTTGGTTTTGTATAGCTAGATATATATCTTCTAGATAAGTGTGTTCAGACAGGAAGAGAGGAGGGAAAAAAATTAACACTAATGAAATGCTTCCAAGACTTGGGGCTCCCCATTTGGTCCATTATGTGCATTATCTTAGAACTGCAATGAAACATTATTACTATTCTCACATTACAGTTGAAGAAACAATATTAATTTTCTGTGGCTGCTTTAAAAAATTACCACAAACCTAGTGACTGAAAATGACCCAAGTCTGTATCACATAGTTCTATAGTTTCGAAGTCTGAAAGGGGCCTCCATGGGCTAAAATCAAGCAGGGCAGCATCCCTTTGTGGAGTCTTCAGGGGAGAAGCATCCCTGGCATTTTCCAGCTTCTTCCCATGTCTTGAAGGCTTGTCTCTCTCCACCTTGATTCTTCTCTTCTACTCTCAAAGCCAGCAGCATTAGGCAGAGTCCTTCCCACACCACCATCTCTTTGGTTTTGCTTCTGATTCTTTTTCACTTTTAAGGTCTCTTGCGATTACATTGGGCTACATAAAATCCAGAACAATCTCCCTCTTAAAATCAGCCAATGTGCAACCCAAACTCCATCAACAACCTTAATTCCTGTTTGCCATCATGTTCCCAACACATTTGCATGTTCCAGGGACATGTATAGTCATTGCGGGGCGGCTTTATTCTGCCTACCACAAAAGCTGAGTTCCATCAAGATTAGGTACCTGGCTCAAGGTCAACTAATGAGTAAAAGGGCAAAAACTGGATTCTCACAAATTTGCCTGGCTTCAGCTCCCTTGATCTATTCAATATGCTTTGCTGTGCAGTTCATGGCTAAAACTCTCAACAAGCCCCATGATTTAGGTCCAGTCAGGAAATACATCTCATGCTCAATTTGGCAATTAGCTTGCTAGATACCATGCTAGTGCTAGGTACACAAAGATGAATAAAGCACATCATTCTCTTGGAAAGGCAGAGTCCGACAGAGGAGCCCCCAACATCCTATTGTTATATCATACTGCAGTGTATGATTCTGATTCTGTAAGTTATTTTGCAATGTACTATGCACTCTGCTGGATTTATGAACTGGTGTTATAGGCACTCACATTGGGAGGGGTTAGGACCAAGATAATGAGTGCAATGAGAAGGTGGTCCACATCAAAAGGTTTCTCACTAGGGGTCATGCTTGTGTTATGGCCACAAAAATGAATAGAATTTCACCCAGCAGAGCAAATACAGTTGCAGAGGGATTCTTGCAGAGAAGGAAGTTTCAGGATATACTAGGGAGAACAAAAGTGTACCCAAACAAGAGTTTGGATCTAGATTGCATGGACCCTCAAATGGCAGGAGTCTGAGTCTGAACTTTTACCTTCTGAATGGGAAACAGAAACCTGGGAAATTTTTGAGTTAAAGAGGAACATGAGGGTGGGGGTGGTAGCTCAGTGGTGGAGCGCTAGCCTAGCACATGTGAGGCACTGGGTTTGATCCTCAGCACCACATAAAATAAACAAATACAATAAAAGTATTATGTCCATCTACAACTAAAAAATATGTATTTTTTTAAAAAAAGGAGCATGAGCAGATCTGGCTTGGAAATGTGAGCTTCCCGGGGATGCAGATGGAATGGTTTCACAGTAGGTGCTCCTGGGAAGAAGGGCAAGATGATCTAACATCTACCTGGAGTGCTACGTTTCCAGGTTGGCTTTAATTTTGGAAGTTACATATTCCTATGAAAATAAAGTGTCCCCTAACTAATTATAGGGAGTCATTTTCATTCATTTACTTAGAGAATATTTATTAAATATCCATTGTACATTGGGATTTGTGCTAGGTGAATAACCAGTTCACAATTGTGAACAAATAGATATTACCCTGTTTTCATGGATCCTACATTTCAATAGGGAAAATGGACATATATGCACAGAAAAAAAAAACACATACACAACAAAAATAATAAATGAACTGAAAGACAGTTGTACCAAAGGAGTCAAAGAAAAAGCTGAGATGGAGAGTCCCAGAAAAGGTAGTCCCTTGGGCAGAAAAGAGACTGATTGCTATCTCACCTGAATGTCCCAGAATGAATACATTTGTTAAAACACTGAAATAGGGCAGCCACGTCTGTCATAAACAAATGTTCCCAGGATCCCCATCTAGGACTAGCTTCTTCCTTCGGACTCCCTAGAATCCCCCGACTGCCCCCACCCAGAGTAGCAACCAAGGACTCAATGCTTAGGGCCTCCAAGATCTTGCTCCAGCTCTGTGACCTCCAGCACTCTTAGGTGGCCAGGGTGAGTTATTATTTGGAAAAGTTTGTGGGAACAGTTTCATGGAGGGAAAAGAGAGGAGTTTCAACTGAGAAATCATGTGCTTGAGAGTTTAAATAGGGCAATAAATGTCAGCTCATGAGAAAGAGAAAGACTGGAGTTGTTGTCCATGTGAAAGAACAGACTGCATCAGAGAGTCACTGTGAGTCCACGGGGGCTGAAGCTGAAGTGAGCACATGCTCTAGTCTGCACAAACTACCTTCTGTCAGTGAAGAGTTGTGTGAACCTGAACACTCAGCTCCTCTGTGCTTGTTTCCTCATCAGTGAAAGAGGGTGGTATGCTACATGTTCTGAATGAGTTAATATGAGCAATACCACGACTGGGCCTGAGATACAGTCAATGTGAATAAATCCAGCTCCTGTTGTCACCTATACGTAAGATGAGGCTAGAGACTGTCTTCTGGATTTGGAAGCATGTAGATCCCTGAGAATCTTGACGATGGTGGTTTTAGAGGTGAGGATGGAGTGAGCTGAAGAGGAAGGGAAGAGGTTAGAACAGCTGGTCTACCTGACTCTCTGGAAGAGTCTGGCTATGAAGAGGGATTGGAGATGCAGCTGGAGATGGATAGTTCAGCAGGTGTTGGATTTCTTTTCTTACTAATTTAAGATAGGACACACATGTGGGCTCTGTTGACTCCTAGGAGCCACAAATTCTCCCTTCTTCTTCTTCTTCATATGCTAAATTTCTTTTAACAGTAGCTTGGCTTTTCTCTCCCTTGTGGCTTCCACCCTGACACCTGAAACAGGAACTGGCCCAGTTCATCCTAGGTGAAGGAGTAACGTGGCCAAGATAGACTTTGGGCCAAGATGTCTTCCTGGTCCCAGTTTCCAACCTGGAGAAAGCATAGCTATCACTGGGGAATAATCAGAAGGCATCTCCTAGGTCATTAACCCAATAACTGAAATTCACTAGGTGAATAGCAATTTAAATTGGACTGTGGAGAATAGTGAGGACCATGATAATTTGGGGTGATTTAGAGAAGAGGAAACCTAGTTGGGAATAGAGGAATAAGGACAGTCCAATAGTAGGCTCACCCAAACAGGTGAGTCAAAAGGGAAGTGAAAGGTGCCAGCAGGTTCACTCTGGCCCTCCTCCAAGTTGAAAAAGTCTTCCCTTCCCTTATCAGTTGGAGCAACAGGCAGCCAGTGGTTGGGAATGAATTCCCACTCACTCACTTGTACAGAAGCCTGCAGAGCATGGGCCACGCCGTGTGCACAGAGGTGCGGCATTCATCCTATGGCCTAAGCCTATAATTTAGTCTTCAGGGAATGAAACAGGGATGGGTCAAGACATGGGACCTGGAACAGGAAAAGAAGCAATAGATGTGTGCCCTTATTTACTAGTCTTCCCATAGATTTCTGCCAGAGAAGGAAAGGAGGCTGCACTAAGATGCCCAGGAGCACACATTTATTCATTGAGCTCAGAGCCTCCTGTTCACACAGCAATCAGCTTCCAAATCACTTTTTAAGCACACAGAAAAGCTTCATTGCTAATGTATTCATATTCATAGTTTTACTTATTCTTGACTTTTTCCAATTAAATGTTGAGGCTTAAACTAACAAACAGATAATATAGTGAAGGCTAATATTGTACAATGCCTTTAGCATATGCCAATTTTTTTTTCATTCACAAAAAGACCTGCTTTGTTGTGTAGAGAAAAATTCTACCAATGCTCTCTGAGTCATCCCAAATCGAAGGGCTGCCTGTCTTCATTGCCTCATTAGGATACTTGACAATAATTCATAGATCTTTGGGGACAATGAGCAGGCTTTCGAATACTGCCTGGAATAGTGATAAACACCATATTTAAAAAGTAGTGGAACTGTTACATGATTCCCTCAGGCAATTAGGCTGCGTTGCTTGCCATAAGCTGCCCTGCTTCTGTCCCCACAGAATAAGCATTTGGTCTCTCTGCTCGGAACCATCACGTTCTTCCTTCTCCCCTCTAGGTAGGTCACTAGATTCTTTTGTGAACGGTGGGCAAACAGCCATTAAAAAAGAAAGAAGGAAAAGAAAAGAAAGAAAGAAACTAAATGTGTGCAAAATGCAGCTCTTAATATTTCTCTAGAGCATCAAGTGATATTGTACAGAATTATAAAATACTATCAGAAAAGGGCACTTTACATACATACCATAATAGTCATTTTTTTAAAGTTCACTTTGGCAATTCAAAGCCACATTTAATTTTCTTTGAAAATTCCCACATGGCAGGAAGATATTATTCTTTGTGGCTTTCAAGTCTCTTTCAGGGAACTGTAAAATGACAATCTAAATGACAATCTTAGAATTAGCAATTTTCCCATAAATAGACCCTAAATGACTTATATCAAATAAAGTCACATATGCATTTTCATTAAAATAAATACTAAAATATTAAGCGATTTTCCTATATAGCTATTCTGGGATTTATGCAAATTAGAATTCTGCATTATAGTTTGGTATGAATCATTTGTAGTTCTTCATCTTCACTGATAGGTGGGGCTAGTAATTTCTGTTTTAATTATAATATTTTAGCATATTAAAATCTATATCTAGATGAAGCAGACACTTCAAAGCTCCGAAACTGATGAAACTGCATGCTTCTCTTTTAAGGGATAAAACTGTTTGCATTAATATGTGAAATATACTACTAAAACACCCCCTGCTGATTTCATAGGATTTTGCAAGGAGTTATGCATAATTTTCTGAAATTAAAACACTGAGGATCAGATATTTATGATGATAAAAATTGGATCTCAAGAATTATTAAAACCTTGGAAGTTTCTTCTAAGATGGAATTTTTATTTGGTTCAATAATTATTTAACATACAATGTTTTTCAGAAAGCAGTAGAATCAAAAGATTTGTGTTCTACACTCGGCTTTGCCACTTGCTATCGTGGTGACAGTGAGTGAGTCACTGAATATCTTTGTGAACCAACAACACAGAATTGAAATGAGAATTAAGAGAAGTAGTAAGGGATGTTAGCTGGGTAAGTGATGGGCCATAACCTCACGAATAAAGATTAGTGCAGATGGCATAGTTTAAAACAACAAATCTCTATTTAGATTTGGGGACAAATTCTCAGGAATCTACAAATTCTCCACGACAACGTGTTTTTGCACTTTTGAATTTATTTTTAGGTTGCTGTTAATCTTTTAAGACGTTCATGTGTTTATATTTTGGGTCATCTGAATACCCTCATGACTTAATGCGATAGATGTATTCACAGCAACATTAATGCCAAATAATTCAATTGTTTTCAAGCTAATGAAAACAGATGCAGGCAGTCTTAATATGAAGCATCCATCTTCTCCCAAATGATAATGACAACAATTTTGAACAAAGATTTGATAGTATTTTGAATCCAGAAAACTGATGAGAATATTCAGTCAAAATGTGGCACACTATAGCACTGATAAGTTGAACTTGAAAAAAAAAAAAAAGAAAGAAAGAAATCTTGCCAACCAGCCAGCATTAAAAGCAGTGATTTAACATCAACTATCACTGTAAATTAATAAGAATTGGTTTTGGCTTTGTAGGTTTGGACAGATTTATTGTAATTGTGCTTTAAATAGTCATATGAAAACTGTAAGCGTAAGTTTATACCTACATTCTTATTTCTACGTATTTAAATAGCACCATAAAACTAACCTAAATTAAACCAGGTGCAGTGGCGCACGCCTGTAATCCCAGCACTTAGGGAGGCTGAGACAGGAGAATTGCGAGTTCAAAGCCAGCCTCAGCAACGGCAAGGCATTAAACAACTCAGAGAGACCCTGTCTCTAAATAAAACACAAAATAGGGCTGGGGATGTGGCTCAGTGGTCAAGTACCTCTGAGTTCAATCCCTGGTACCCCTCCCCCCCAAAAAGCTAACCTAAATTAATTAATTTAAAAATAATTTAAGTTGAGGGGTATGGCAAATAAGATAGGAGCTCAGATGAGAAAGAACTGAGGTTGCCTTCTTCGTGTACTTTGCTATGTGACCCTGAGCAGCTCAAATGTCTTCACCTTCATTTCTTCACAGTAAATCTTTCTCATAGAAATTGGGACAGGAAAACAAAATGGCAAAGATAATCTGATCAAATGTTTCCCCAGGTATAAAGTGTTATGGTTGATAAGACCTGAGTCGAAGGTTTAGGCTTTCAACCTATATTTGGATGCTGCATCGGGCAAATCTTACCACTATGGGGGGGTCACATCTCTATTTTCTAAAGTTAGGAGCTGTATCAGATTATCTCAGAGTTCTAAGATAGCTATAAGGAAGGTGGTTGAGGTCTCCACTGGAATTTCAAGGGACTTCTCACTTCAACATCAGACCCACTGTTGTTTGGTTTTCCAATAACTTTTTAAAAACTTAATATTCAAGACATGATTTTTTTATGATTCACTCATGATCAATGCAGCAATTTGCCAAAAAACCCAATAAACTACAACACAGGGCTGTAAGAGCAAAATTTCCCCACAGATCAGAGACCTTTTAACATTTTTGTTTGCTTTCTTGTTTTGTCTGATGCAATGTAAGGACTGCACTCACATTTGAGCCTTCTCTCTGTGCTTGCACGTAACCATCCTAGGCAAGTCAAATGACCTTTCCACATCGCACTGCCTGTAAAGCAGGATTGGAACTGTGAAGGTTAAAATCCTGACTTCATCATTCATTAGATGCGCAGCATGGGCAAACCATTCACCCTCTGAAGCCTTACTTTCGCTTTAAAAAACATGTAGTAATAGAACCTACTCATTCATGTGTTGTAACAATTAATGAGACGATAGTTGTAAAGCACTCACTTGTAAAGCCTGGCACTTATCTAGAAGCTCTATAAACGTTAGCTTTTATTAGAATAATCAGGTTTATTTTCCCTCCTCTTCCCTAGCTTTCCACTTACTGCTTTGAGGAAGAGGCTGCTGTACTTAAAGTATGAAGGGACACTAAGAAAACCTGCTAGGGTGAACATGGAGAGGCAACCACCGTTTTGCACAGGCACTGCCATAGAAAGAGCAGCCTCCATGCAATTTCAGAAACTTGAATTCAATCTGGAGTCCACAATTTTCTTTGTGGACACAAATTTCATTGTGACTTTTGTTAGGTTATATCACCTTCCTAAGTGTTTGTGTACTCTGCTGTACACTGAGGTTGGTATTACTTGTCCTATTCCACAAGGCTGTGAGTAAAAGGTTTTTTTTAAAGTCAATGTATCTGAAAACACTTTCCAAAGTCCAAAATACCATAAGACAACATTATAACAAATTCAGATTAAAGATCTTGACTTTTATTCTTGATTCTAAAATTAGGTAGCCTTCAGAAGCAGAACAGGTTCAAACAACTCCAGCCACCAATATCATTTGGCAGGATTTACAGACAGAAAACCACACCGAGGTACACAGACAATTGATTACACAGATATTTTGCCTTATTTAAATCATTTGGCCACCTGCAGTTTACTAGAGCTGTGCTGTCGTGACTGGCTGAGACTCAGCTGTTTATTACAGAAGGATACTCCCAGATTCGGTTTTCAGGTTAGGTACTAAGCAAGGCCACAGTCCCCCGCGAAGGGCTCTAGTGTGGTGGCATCCTCAGGCGAAATTTAGGTTAATTTAACATAAAAGAGCTGGGTTTTTTCCTCCATTGGATACAATGTGAAGGGCCCAAAGAACTGCACTGTAATGCTGGACCTCTCAACAAATGTGCTGAAATGAATCGCAGGCATCTGCCAGATCGCTTGTAATGTCACCACTACTGAGTTTATCATATGCCACGTATTCCACCTTGTTCTAAATTCAATTAGCGCTTACAATTTTGAAGTAGACAAGATGTCCATTTAACAGATTAAAGACTGAGGCCGACAGCGATGAGATGCTGCCAGGCAGCACCTGCAGAGCTGAGGTTCTTAACAGAACACCCAGCCCACAAGGAGTCTGGCCGCCAGTCACCCGCATTCAACTCGTCACAGTCCCGCACTCGCATTGTACAAGGCCTGCGCCGCCCTTCGCCGCGGGGTTGCAGCACTGCCCAACTCTCCCAGACCCCGCCCACTCGCGAGAATCCACTCCCAGAGACCCTCCGCGCGCTCCAGGGCGGAAATCACCTCGCACCCATCCTGCACCGCACCCATCCTGCACCGCTCCCCGCGAGACGCAGCGCATGCTTCCTCAGCACCCCCGGATTTCCTGTCCGCTCTCGTCACTTCCGGGGAGGACAGCCAACCAATAATTAGGCGGGCCAGGAGGCGGACCCTACTGCTTCAGGCTCCTCCCCTGCCGAGCGCGCCTTCAGACATCCGGGAAAGGCCCGGAGGTGTCGGCCGGGGTTAATGGCTGTCTCCGGGAGCCTCAGCACCTTCCGTCTCCCGCCGTTGCCCACCCTTCGAGAACTCATTAAGTTGTTCAGACTGCGAGCAGCGAAGCAGCTATCCCAGAATTTTCTTCTGGACTTGAGGCTGACAGGTGGATGCAGTAGCAGTGCGCCCCCGTGGTGTCTCTGGCGCCCCTGGGGTTGGGGCTAGGGGTTTCGCTTGGACCTCGCCGGCGGGTCCTGGCTCTTAAGAGCCAGGCCTGTGTAGGTGGGCGACCGGCATTCGGTCAGGTCCTTCTTCTGCCTGGCGCTACGGAAGCCCGGAGTCCCGCCGCCCCAGACGCGCGTGAAGTGCGATGTTTGCCCAGAGCCCGGCGTGCCGGGTAGTAGCTGCGGGCGCGCGGAGGCTGGCGGTGCAGGCGCTGAGCGCCCCGGGGCCGGAAGGCTCGCAGTCCAGAGGGCTGTGGGCCACCGAGTCTCGGTCGTTACACCCTGAAATAGGTCTGCACGTGCTGACCAGTTTAGTTTTTCATGCAATTTAAAGTTCTTAGGGCTTAAAGTCGTGCGAAGGTTTTAACAGCTTGTTTTGAAATCCTTGTAGGATTCATTATTTGAACATTTAATTGTTGAGTCTAAGAAATCCTCGAGGGTGCAAATAATCAGTAAATACATATTGCACAAGCTATGAGAATGCACAGGTAGTTTACATTCCCACGCCTTATTTTTTTAAGTGACTTTATGAGGTGAGGTTTATATATAGTGAAATTCATCATTTGAGATGCATGAGTTGGTACGTTTTGATATTTGTTTACTACCCTCATTTCTTCGTGATGCTCTTGTATGAGATTGCTATAATCTCTATTATAAATGTGTGCACTGATTCACTGCTACAGTACTTATTTTGGGGGATTTTGATATTTCATTTCACTACTTGGCCTCCCTGTAAAAGTTGAAAAAAGCAGTAAATCACACCCATAACGTTTCTATTAAATGATTCACAGTTCATAAAGCATAAATAAGTTGTTTTAATTTCTTGGACCTGAAGCCTTCATTCTGTCTGTAGCAATATAATTTGGATAAAACAGTTTAATTCCACTCAAGTCGTCTTTTAATTGAAAGAGAGGCCTCCTACAAGAGCTTTAAAAGATGGCCCATTTCTAACATTCTTTGGGTTAACTAGTACCAGCCTTTTAACTAGTTATTTAACATGCTAAATACAGAAACTATTCTTAGAGCTGAAGATAACAGGTCTGTGTATTTAACACCAAAGAAAAGCTTCATTTACATTTTATCCTGTGAGTCTTTACTGAGCCTCAGGAATAAGTTCCAGATTATAGATAGTAATGCACTCTTCCTGCGAGAACCAAAGCAAAGGGAGATTAAAATACTTGGTCGAATGAAAAACTCAGGTGGGAGCAGACCAATACGGACACCCACGCTTAATGATTTGACATTACATCTTTGATATTCATTTGTATTTGAATGCCTTAGAAATTTGAGGGTGAAAATACTGCCCTGCCTACTATCATAGCTTTACATTTTTTTTAAATGAAAATATTAAATTCAGTATATAAACCCTGTGCTTAATGAATCATTCTTGTTTCCTCTGAGAAGCATTTGGTAGCTGTAAGGGAGCAAATATTGGCTTTAGAATTCACACCTGAATTGGAGTTTTTTCTCTGCCATTGCTTTTTTAGGTGACCATGTACAAATAAAACAATAGACAAGGAAATTGTAAAGTTTAGAGAAATTAAATTGGAAGAGTAGTTCTTAGTTATGTATAGGAGGGATTTGGTGAGAGGATGTATGAAAATCACCCATAACATAAATGGTTATGTTAATGCTAATTCCCTCCCTGCATCCACTAAAAGACAAACTATTTTTGAAAGAGAATTTTTGCCTTTAAGCTTATATAAGCTAACCAAAAATAAGCAAAGTTGGAACTGTTTAGTGTTAGAGGACATTGCTGAGAAGTGCTGGTGTGTTTTCGGTAGCTAAATTTCCTATCCTAGGAGGGCCAGTGGCTTGGATTTTTTCCTTTTTAATATTTTTTAGTTGTCAATGGACTTTTATTTACTTATTTATTTTTAGTTGTAGATGGACACCTTTATTTTATTTATTTTTATGTCATGCTGAGAATCGAACCCAGTGCCTCACACATGCTAGGCAAGCGCTGTACCACTGAGCCACAACTCCAGCCTCCAGTTGCTTGGATTTTAATATCGCAGTCAATAAGACCGACACATTGTATGTTTTTTCAGAAGTATTAAGTTGCAATGAAACATTAGTATTCTGCCCTTCTGATTTCTTATTTTTTTTTTTATTAGTTTATTTAATTGCATTTCAAGTCATAGCCCTTCTGGTTTCTTAAGGTCTGCTGACTTAAATTGACTACTCAGAATTATTATTTCCATCTTAGCAAGCTTATTTGAAGCTTAAAATACCTCAAATGCTGAATTTAACCTTTTTCTGAAAGTGTCCAAAAATTCAGATTTCTGAGAGTCTTATCTAGGAACTTGTTGCCATTGTCATTCTAACTATCAAATAGGTGTCTATGGGTAAAAATGGAGACTGCCTGCACTTTTGCTTTTGCAGTTTCAACTAGCAGCATGAAAGATTCTGAATGTTAAGGTAGTTTTGCTGAATTTAAGGACATGTGCCATGATGATCCTGTTTTTGTTAAAGAACTAGTACAATTCAACAGTAATGTGGTGGAATATTGAATAACAACTATATGTTGGTTAGGCCAAGGGTTAACTAATCAAGTATATATTGTATGTAAAAGATTAATTGGTTGGGGAATGGCTCATAAAAATTTTAAAGTCCAAACATTGAAATTTGCCAAGATGATCAAGATAATTAAACTTTTTTTTTTCTCCAGATAAAATTGTAAGAAAAGCTGGCAATCTGACAAATGCTTATGTTTATGAAGTGGGTCCTGGGCCGGGGGGAATCACAAGGTCCATTCTCAATGCTGAGGTTGCTGAACTCTTGGTGGTTGAAAAGGATACTCGATTTATTCCTGGATTACAGGTGAGATACTTAAAGTGTCTTTTTTAGGAAGCAAAAACACAATTTAAAATATTAGGCCATTATTAGGCTCAAGGGCAACCAAGGTCATGTAAACTGCTACTCAGACTACAGATGAGAATCACAGAGATTTTGATTCTGTACAGAGGTCTAGAAATCTGCATTCTGTCAAGCATCTCCAGATGGTCTTTTGACTACTGCTTGAAAACATGCTATACACAATGATGCTAAAATGTTTTTAGTGACCTTTTTTAAAAATCTGTCATTAGCTGTGTATATCATATCTGTTCCTTTAAAAAAAAAAAAAAGCAAAAAATATATAATAGCCAGTAATGACTCATTGGCATGACTTTTGTGAACTGTATTCATTTAGGTTCAGAATGCATTTCCACAAGCAAAAAATGGAGAAGACATTCATCTGTCTAGAATAATTGTTAAGCTTAAGCATTCTTTTTAAGAAATAAGTTATATCATTTTACTTATAGATTTATGATGAGGTTTGAATGAAATAGTACATGTATCTTTAAAACACAGGTGCTGTTATCATATGGGAAATATTTGAAAGAGTGACATATTTTGGCAGGAGAGAAGAAAACTTGAGTGAGGGTCTTCCTGCCTATCAGAGGCTGTCAGTAGAGAAAATAAGCTTGTTTTGATCTTTTCTAAGAAAGAACTAAAACAGGTGGGAATTGGGGGAGACAGGATCAAGGATTTGAAATAAGGAGGGACTTAAGTTTTTAAAACTTGAGCAAACAGTGGAACTGATTATGTCAGGCATTGTGTAAAGGAAATTCCTCATGGGGGCACTTAATGACTTAAGGGCCTCTGATTCCTGTGTAATTTTAAAACATTGAAAGAGCCCTGAGCCTTTAACAGTTTATTATGTGACTATAATAGAACAATAAAAGTATCTACATTCTTTCTTCCATACAAGAGGGAAAATTGGTTTAAAATTAGTATATTCTAATACTTATTTCTGTGTATATTAATAGAAAAATGTTTAAATTCTGTCAGAACAGTATGAGAAAATTTGTTTAAAAATGTAGGACTTTGCATACATAAGATTTTTTAGAAACAGCAATTTATTTTTCATCTTTATCTGGTATTTAGGTCTTAAAGAATTGTATAATGTTTAATTTTATCTAATTCATTTCAGATTTCTAATTTATTTTGGAATTGTAACATCATGCATATTTCTTGATCAAATATGGGATTTCATAGTGGTTTTTGCTTTTAGTCATGTTCTCATTTTAAGAACTGTATCTCAGTTTGATGTGTAAGTGGGAATAATGTTATTGTTGATGAGATCATGAGATGATAAAGAGAAATTGAATACTGCATAATTCCCTTCAGGTTTGTTGTAGCCTTTTCTGGACATGAGGAGTACTTGTCTGACTTTTTCACCCTTAAAGGGATTTCTTAACCCTCAAATTTCCTCATTTGTTACGTGCGTTCTTTTTTATTAGGCAAGGGAGGGAATCAGTTTTCTGTAAATTCGCACTTTAATTTACATATTCTCCTCTGTGATCTGAAGTGAAGATCTTTGAAGGCGGGCTGTTTCAAAGACCAGTATCCCCATCTCTTCTCGACCCCTGGCACCAGTCCTCCAGTCCCTGCCTTGTAACCCTCTACTGCATTTTATGTCATTAGATTTCTCATCACTGGACATAGTGTGTATGTGTTCTTTTCATTTCTTTGTTCACTTTCCTGAAATGTAGGTGCTGTGAGGGTAGAGAGTTCAGTGTGTTTGGTTCCCTGTTATGTCTGCACTAGAGGTGGCAGTGCCTGCTGCAGAACAGGTGTAAAGTGGTGACTCCAGGGGGAAATAAGAAGGCGGTCTGCCTCTGTAACTGTGTATGTATCTATGTGTCATATGAGCTGACTAAATGTATCATTTGATAGTCAAAGTAAATATGTAGCATGAATTATCAGAAACTTTTGTGCTCTTTTTTCCAAATATCAAGGCTAATTTTTTAAATTTATTTTTTCTACTTAGGTATGCATGATAGCCGAATGCATTTTGGTTCATTGTACATAGATGGAGCACTTTTCATTTCTGTGTTTGTACATGATGTAGAATCACACCATATATGCAGTCATACATGAAGCTAGGGCAATGATGTCCATCTCATTCCATCATCTTTCCAACCCCTGTGCACCCTCCCCCTCCTTCCCCTTTGACCAGAGTTCCTCCATTTTTCCCATGCCCCCTCCCCCATTAAGGATCAGCATCCACTTATCAGAGAAAACATTCGGCATTTGGTTTTTTGGAATTGGCTTACTTTGCTTAGCATGATATTCTCCAACTCCATCCATTTACCTGCAAATGCCATAATTTTATTCTCTTTTATTGCTGAGTGACATTCCATTGTGTATATATATATATTACAGTTTCTTTATCCATTCATCTATTGAAGGGCATCTAGGTTGGTTCTACAGTTTAGCTATTGTGAATTGAGCTGCTATAAACATTGAAGTGACTGCGTGACTGTAGTATGCTGTTTTTAGGTCTTTGGGGTATAGACCAAGGAGTGGGATAGCTGGGTCAGATGGTGGTGGTTCCATTCCAAGTTTTCTAAGGAATCTCCATACTGCTTTCCAGATTGGTTGTACTTATTTGCAGTTCCACCAGCAATGTATGAGTGTGCCTTTTCCCCCACATCCTCGCCAACACTTATCATTGTTTGTATTCTTGATAATTGCCATTCTGACTGGAGTGAGATGAAATCTTAGAGTAGTTTTGATTTGCATTTCTTCAATTGCTAGAGATGTTGAACATTTTTTCAAGTTTGTTGATTGATTGTATATCTTCTGAAAAGTGTCTGTTCAACTCCTTAGCCCATTTATTGATTGGGTTGTTAGTTTTTTTGATGTTTTTTTGAGTTCTTTGTATATCCTGGAGATTAGTACTCTATCTGATGTGCATGTGGCAAAAATTTGCTCCCAGAATGTAGGCTATCTGTTCACTTCATTGATTGTTTCTTTTGCTGAGAAGATGCTTTTTAGTTTGAATCCATCCCATTTATTGATTCTTGATTTTACTTCTTGCTCTATAGGAGTCTTGTTAAGGGAGTAAGGTCCTAAGCCAACATGATGAAGATTTGGGCCTGCTTTTTCTTCTATTAGACACAGGTTTTTGGTCTAATTCCTAGGTCCTTGATCCACTTTGAGTTGAATTTTGTGCATGGTGAGAAATAGGGGTTTAGTTTCATTTTGCTGCATATGGATTTCCAGTTTTCCTAGCACCATTTGTTGAAGAGGCTGTCTTTTCTCTGTATTTATGTGGGTTTGTCTCCATGTCTTCTATTCTGTACCATTGGTCTACATATATATTTTGGTGCCAGTACCATGCTGTTTTTGTTACTTTAGCTTTGTAGTATAGTTTGAGGTCTAGTATTGTGGTGCCTCCTGCCTCACTCTTCTTGCTAAGGATTGCTTTGGCTATTCTGGGTCTCTTATTCTTCCAAATGAATTTCTTGATTGCCTTTTTTATTTCTGTAAGGAATGACATTGGGATTTTAATTGGAATCACATTGAATCTGTATAGTGCTTTGGGTCGTATGGCCATTTTGACAGTATTGATTCTGAGCCGGGCACGGTGGCACAAGCCTGTAATCCCAGCACTTAGGGAGGCTGAGACAGGAGAATTGTGAGTTCAAAGTCAGCCTCAGCAATGGCGAGGCACTAAGCAACTCAGTGAGACCCTGTCTCTACATAAAACACAAAATAGGGCTGGGGATGTGGCTCAGTGGTCATGTACCCCTGAGTTCAATCTCCAGTATCCCCACCCCCCCAAATATTGATTCTGCCTATCCAAGAGTATGGGAGATTTTTCCATCTTCTAAGGTCTTCTTCAATTTCTTTCTTTAGTGTCCTATAGTTTTCATTGTAGAGGTCTTTCACCTCTCTAGTTAAATTGATTCCCAAGTTGTTTTATTTTCCCCCTAAGGCTATTGTGAATGGTGGTGTTTTCCTAATTTCTCTTTCAGAGGATTCATCACTGATGTATAGAAATGCATTTGATTTTCAAGGCTAATTTCAAGGTGAATTATAGGAAATATATATTTGACTGCTCATCCATTTCAGAAGAAGTAAAATTAATTCTTATGTCTTCTGTGCAGGAAAGGAATTCACCTTAAAAATAAATGTTGGGTATTGAATTATCAAATAGGCTTCTTTTTTCTATAAAGAATGTTTCAGTATGTAAAACCACTTTCTATTAGAGGTCCTAAATTAATCATAAAACTAAGTAAAAGCAGAAGCAGAGTGATCTATTTTAAGGATTCCATTTTAGTGATTTCTAAGCTAATAGAATTACTTTTTAAAGAAAGTATAATAATTTATAAAAAGTCTTCTGGCTGAAAGTATATCATTTGTAGCTTAATTTAGTTCTTACAGTAATCGGGAGGCAGCTCAGGGAAGGAACAACTGGTGATAACTCAGTGCTACGAAGGTGAGAAACCATGTCTGATGCTTGAACACAGGGCAGTGTGGTTCTGTGCTGAGGAGCATGGACTTTGGGCTCCACACTAGTTGTGTGATATTGGGCAGATGCTGTTTCTGAGCTTCCATTACTAATAGGTAGTTGGGAGACTTTGCGATTCCCGGCACTTAGCAAGTGCTTGGTAAATCTGAATTATGAATAATGGATTAAATTATTGTCCCCAATAATAAAGGCGCCTCTGGTGATTCAGAATTGATGAGGAGACTGCTGATTGGAATGAGTGTGGGATGAGAGTAATGTGAATCCTGGCACACTGGAAACCACAGTGCTGTGGAAACGTGGGGCTCCGCCAGCTCCTCCAGCCTGCATCGGACACCTAGGGTTTCTTTCTTTCTCTTGATGCTGTAACATTCCAAGTGTGCAGTTCTTGGTGTTTGCTTTTTTGACATTTTGATTCATTTATTTATTTTTGCATTTTTACGGCTGAGTGGATTCTCTCTGCCTTGGAGGGGAGTAAAGAGGTTCCAGACAGCTCAAGGAGCTTGAAGCCTTGATAAATTCTCCCATCATTTCTAAAGTGGAGGTAACTTCATAATGTTTCCCTTCAGACAGTTCAGATTCTTCTTTGATTTTGTCTTTTTTAAAAGGCTTCATACATTAACAAAAACAACAGAAAATTTGCCATGCTACATAGTTTGTTTTATACCTTTATTGAGATGTAATTGATGCTCAGTAAATTGCACATATTGCAAGTATGCAAATCACTGAGTTCTGACCTAAGTGTAATCACACAAAACCATCACCACCATCAACATGATGGACTTCATCATGAAGAGTACTTACGTTCCTAGGTCATCCATCTCCTTCTCTTCTCCTTACTGGTCTCCAGGCAACCATTTGCCTGCTTTTGTCACTGGACTATTTTCCATGTTTTTAGAAGTTTATATAAATGGAATCATTTGGTATGTATTGTTTATTGTCTGATGTCTTCTATTTGGCATAATTACTTTGAGATTCACCCATGTTGAGGTGTCTTACCAATAATTTTCTCCTTTTTATTGCTGAATAATATTCCATCATATACCAGTTTTTTAAATACATCCACCTATTGATGGACTTTGGGTGCTTTTTTACCATATGTGGAATCTGTAGCAATGTCACCTTTCCCCTCTTTGGTCTTGGTCATTTTGTGTGTTTTTTGCCTGATTGCTCTGGATGTAGATTGGTCAACTTTATTGATCTTCTCTAAAAGAAAGCTTTTAGTTTCATTTATTTTTCTCAGTTTCAATCTAATCCCAGTCAAAATCTCTGTTTTCCATTGTGTTGACTTCTACTCTGAAATCTTCGTGTTCTTCCTTCTGCTTACTTTGGGCTTAATTGTTCTTTCTATGGCTTTTTTAAGGTGGAAGCTGAGGTCATTGATTTGAGGCTTTCTTTTTGTTTTCTTATAGACATTAGTGCTGTAAAGTTCCTGATAAGTACTGCTTAACAGAATTCCACAAGTTTTGCTATATTATATTTTAATTTTCATTCCATTAAAAATACTTGCTCATGTCCTTTCAGAAATTAAATGTCTTCAGATACTGAATTTACAGGAAGATTTTAGAAGAAGTTTTGAGATGTAGATTTAAGGAAAGATTTCAGAAGTAGTTCAAAATTTCCATTTAACCTTTAGCTCCACTTTCCTTTTGATTTGTATTTGACTTGTAGATGATTTAGAAATGTATCGTTTAGTTTATAAATTTGGGGATTTTTTTTTCCAGTGGCTCTCTATAGTTATGTTTAAATTTAATTGGATTGTGATCAGAGAACAGGCTGACATGACCTAAAGCATGTTAAATCTATTCAGATTTAGTCCATGGCATGGAGTCTTGTTTGGGGAGATGTTTCTTATGCACTTAGAAGAGAACATGCATTCTTCTGAAAATAACATGTATTTTGTAAGAATATACATTCTGCTATCATTGGATGAGGCAGTCTATAAATTCCCATTAGGTCAAGTTAGTGTTGTTCAAGTCTTTATCCTTGGTGATTATTTTGTCTACTGAAGTGTCATTGGTTGAGAGAACAGTATTGAAATCTCCAAATAATAATTAGGGATTTCTCTCTCTCCTTACAGTTCTCAGTGTGCTTCATCCATTTGAAGTACTGTTATTAGGCTCATGAACACTTAGGATTTCTTTGTCTTTGTGGTGGATTGACCCCTTTATTATTATGAAATGATCTTCGTGGTCCCTGGTGATACTCTTTCCTCTGAAATCTCTTTGTCTTACATAACCTAACTAGTCCAGCTTTCTTTTGAGTAGTGTCAGAATACTCTATCTCTTTTATATTCCTTTTCTCTATTCATTACTTTATATTTAAAATAGGTTTCTTGTAGGCAGCATCTGGTTGGGTCCTTTTCCCTCCGATTTGGCAGTCTCTGCCTTACGCATTAGTTTTTTATTACTACTGTAACAAAGCTACTGTAAACTCAGTGTCTTTAAAGGACAAATTGTATTCTCTTAAAGTTCTTGGAATTTAAAGTGTAAAATCAAGATTGGCAGGGCTGCCCTCATTCTACAGACTTCAAGGGGGAATCTGTTTGATGCCTTGATTTTCAGCTTCTAGGGGCCACCCACACTCATGATCTCTTGCTTCTGAGTCTCTACCATTAACTCTAATCCCGCTGCTTATCTCTTGTAGGACCCTTGTGATTTTATTGGACCCAAACAATCCAGGATAATCTCCCCAATCCAATATCTTTAACTCAAACATATCCGCAAAATCCCTTTTCCCATCTAAGATCACTCAGCCAAAAAATTCATACATTAGAGTGTAAACATCTTGCAGTGAGATGGGGAGAACACTATTCCATTATTGCAGTGTATTGTCTGTAGCTTGTTGTCATTATTTCTGTGGTCACATCTTTAATATGGTATGGTCTATCTCCGGGTGACAGGTTCACTTCATTTACAGCATGCAAATCTTTTTTTTTTTTTTTTTTTTAATATTTTTTTAGTTGTAGATGGACACAATGTTTTTATTTTATTGCTTTGTACGTGGTGCTGAGGATCGAACCCAGGGCCTCACGCATGCAAGGCAAGCGCTCTACCGCTGAGCTACAGTCCCAGCCCCCAGCATGCAAATCTTGCCGCAATGTATTTGCATATCTCCTGCCAGGCCTTGCACCATCTTGTCATACATTTTGCTTCTTCCTATGTTACAAAGTTTACAGAACAGTGTTATTTTTGTTTTAAAAGTCAATATTAATATTCTGTATTTAAAAGATTCAGAAAATGAGAAAAACTTGGTAGATATTTCTTCACGTAGTTACTATTTCCAGGACTCTTTATCCATACTTTGATCTAGTGCCTTTATTTAACCTTAATGACTTCCATTAGCATTTCTTATAATATGTTTCTATTGGTGATGAATCGTTCAGCCTTTTTATGTGTCAGGAAAAGTCTCCATTTTGCCTGTTTTTGAGTGATAAGATGTTGGCAGCTCCAGTGCCCTGAAGAAGTTGCTTCCAGTCTTCTCACTTGCCGTGTTTCTGACAAGAAATGTCTTGCCATCCTCATCCTCGCGCCTCTGCTTTCTCCACTGGTTGCTCTTAAGATTTTCTTTTGACCGGTGGTTTTGAGCAGTTTTGTCATGACGTGCCTTGGTGTCATTTTCTTCACATTTCCTGTGTACAAGGTGCATGGAGCTTCTTGGATCTGCAAGGGTTTGTACTTCTTGTTGTCCATTATCTGAAAATTCTTGTTTTGTGTATTGTGTCCCTTTTTGTTATAAGATTAAGGTGGGAGAATATATTTGGCCCCTAATGCTTCATCTTGGCCAGTAGCAAACTCAAGGATTCTTATTGACCATTAAGTTTTATGCTTGTTTCCTGGAGTTTTGGAGACAGAAGGTATGTCTTGACTATGATTAGATAATATTAGATAATGTCTTGATTTTATAATAGGTAAATGCAGGGATTATTTCTACTTCATAAGCATAGTGGAAAGTCATGGGATTGAGACTCAATCTGGTGTTCAGATCTCAGACGCCATTCACTAGTTTTGTGACCTTGAGCTTGGTGTTCAGCCTTTTTTAGCTTCAGCTTCCCCATATGCAGCAGGAATGATAGTTATGTTTTGTGGAAATTATAGGGGCAGTTAAAATTGATGTGAAGAACCTGGAGGACTGACAGGAGCCAGTGGATAGTTGCTACTGATATAATTATTCTTCTTCCTGTCTGTAAGCTTTTTGTCACTGTCATCAAAGTAGCCGACAGGAACAACTGATAAAATAAAAGATTTATTTTGACTCATGGTTTCAGAGATTCAGTAAGATTGGTTGGGTCCAAGGCAGAAACATCATGGCATAGGGCACAGTGAAGGAAAGCTGCTTGGCCCATGGCATCCAGGAAGCAGAGAGAGACAGGAAGGCGCCAGGGACAGATAGTCTCCAAGTGCATGCCTATAGTGATCTACTTCTTCTAGCCATGCCCCACCTGCCTACAGTTTTCACCCCCTCCCACTAAGCCCATCTGAATTATTAATCTATCAAATGGATTAATCCATTGATAGGGCAGATCCCCTTATGATCTGATCATCTCACCTCTAAACATTGCTGCGTAGTCCATAAGCTCTTGGGAGGACATTCCAGATCCAAAGCAAACATTACCATCTTATAAAGGGACAGAGTAATTCACACATTCTTATAGAAGAAGCTCTTTTTAATTGGAGGTAATAAAATTTCAAAATTATTTCATCTCTAGCAAATTATTAAAAAAGAACAATTGCTTGACTTTCTGTTGTGATGTGACTGCTCACTTGAGACGTGTAACCTACTTGAAGTGACCACAGCTAATCACAGCATAGACAGACTGGGGTGAGGAAAATATGCCAAACAGCTGCAAGGATCTGCAGTCTACTGTGAAGCAGAAGCATAGAAGTCAGTGCTAGTAACAGTTATTACTGTGGCAATAAAGCTATAAATCAAGTAGAGAACAGGAAAGCAACTCCAGTGCACCTCTGTGCTCACTGAGGCCACTGCTCTTCAGGCAGCAGTGACCCACAGCATCAAGAAAAGCAGGAGCAATGCTTTCTGCTTAGGAGAATTGTCCAATGTAGTCTCAAAAGATGCCACTCTATGATTTTCTTAACAAATGTTAATAAAGGAGTAAACATTGAGTGGGAAATGTACCTAAGCAGACATTAGATTCCTTGATGAAGCCGAATACATGAGTTCCTACTATACATGTTAGATTCAGTCTAACCAGCAAGCACACTGACTGAAGTCGAGCTCCTCTTGAATAACAGCACTGCTCATTTTTGTGTATTCTACATAAAAGTAAAGATCTTATGTTTTTGCCTGTCATATTCCAAATATATATTTTTTCATTCTCATATTACTTGTGTGACAGTTTTGTCCAGCCCTTTTGCAAGTATTTATTTCAACAGCATTCAGGCCTTAACTCTGTGGCAAATCAGGAAGAAGGTAATGAATGCCTAGCCCGCTCCTGGGTGTTGGCTGCCATGAGCTTCTCACCCTGAGAAGGTGGCATAAAATGCACAAAATAGCCATTTTACATATGGTTCTTTATTCTAAAAAATTCATAAATTCTTTCCTCATCAAATTAAATCACCAAAAAAGCTACCCATGGGGCTGGGATTGTGGCTCAGTGGTAGAGCGCTTGCCTCGCATGCGTGAGGCACTGGGTTCGATCCTCAGCACCACATAAAAATAAATAAATAAATAAATAAAATAAAAGATACTTTGTCCATCTACAACTGAAAAAATATTAAAAAAAAAAAAAGCTACCCCCATAGACCACTGTTTCTTGCCCCCCCTAAAGAAAAGCTTTTACTAGGACTGACTTGTTAAAGGAGTTTTGTTTTATTTTTTTTTATTTTTTTATTATTTTTTTTTAAATATTTTTTTAATTGTAGATGGACACAATGTCTTTATTTTATTGCTTTGTATGTGGTGCTGAGGAACGAACCCAGGGCCTCACGCATGCGAGGCAAGCGCTCTACCGCTGAGCTACAATCCCAGCCCTGTTTTATTTTTTAATGGCCATACAGTGGCACTGTATTGTTTTCCTATACCTTTTACATAACCTGATTTCAGAAAAAAAATAAAACATTAACCTACTTGAAGACTTGGTGTAATTACTTCTAATAGAGAGTCAGGTTTATATATTTCATTATGCAGATCATGAGCGTTAACAATTCTGATGATAGGATTCTTAGCACACATTTAACGTGCGTTCTTCTTTTCATGGTTTGGTTTTCTATTTCCTTTGTAGCCCTAGTTGATGAAGGTCTTTTACTCGAAGCTGTCTTACATCTCATTTTGGAAATTTAAATGATGGAACAGGTTATGAATATCCATGAATATTCATCTGGCTGAAATCACGTGCCCACATTTGTGATCTCACGATGGGCTGGACCCACCTGTTACGTGGTCACACCTTGGGGGTGGTTGTTGAAAGGCAGTAATAGGGATCCCTCCCACCCTGACACCCCCCTTTCCCAATAGTGTTTCAGTGGTGAAAGCATTTCTCTGTGACTAGTTGTTTAGAAAGTCTCCTAGGGTCCTTGCTGGGTATCCTTTTAGGTGTTTAGAAGGCTTTGTCTGTAATCACAGTATCAGTTCAGTCTGCACAGTCTGCACAGCACTTTTTCCCTCAGAATTGCCTCAGGTCTTCAGGGAAGTCAGCAAACACCAGCATCCGTTCCTTCTGCTGTGGGGAGTCACAAAGGGAAGCTGAACACAGGGTTGTCAAGGAGGAGGCAGACCTTTTACAGATGGATTTGGTTTGTCATCGACTGAGACCTAAACCTACCTGAGAATTCAGAAAAAATGAATAGACACTGCAACTTTAAACCTAGGAGAGGAAAATAGGTTTGTGTCTATGTCAGCTTTCTGGTATGCAGTTGTGTTTGTGAGTGTGGAAAAAGTTCATGTTTCAAATGTGGCTGTCAGAGCATATGAATTAATACCAAAGAGTCAAATTTACATTGTTTTTAGTCCTAATTACAAATTACTTAATTACTTTGTATTTCAACATCATGTAACATACATTGTCGTTCTGCCACTTTGTTTTTGAAATGCTGATTTGTTTTAATTATGTGAAGCATGATCATCAAAACGTTTTAGCTTTCTCTTTTGTTGGTCAGTGCTGTCATCAAATCCTCAGTGTTTATGTAGTAAACAGCATGTCCTATGAAGAACTGTCTCTTTAGCATATTGTGGTTATTATGTTTTCTGAGATGTATTGGCTGGAACTCATTAGGTTAAGTTTTAGCAGATCATGGTAATTTAAAGTAATCTCAAAGTGTATTAGTACCAAAGGTATGCTGTTAGTTTTGCTAAGCTGCCATGGTTAACCAGTCAAACTAGAGGATCCCAAATTTTAAATGTTTATTCTCTTACCAATGTAGGCATTTCAGCTATGTATTTCTGAAATACTATTTAAAACTTGATTCTCTAAGTCCTTGGTAAAACAGAAGCATGCAGCCCCTGAGCTTACAATGCTTACAATACAGAAGTGAACATGCCCAGTGAGACAAACATCACTCCAGAGCAGACTGCAAGGAAGAGGTGACCCCCTCCTACATCAAGTCTCAGCTCGGGAGTCTCAGAGAACCTTGGTCCAGCTCAGCTGCCAAGATTCTAGAACTTGTTGGGGCTACACAGGGATGGTCAGTCAACAAGTCAAGGGGGACTCTGTCCTGGACATCTTTCAGTCCTTATACTAGCTCCATACCTTCTCTCCTAACACCCTGTCCTCGCCTATTTCAGGCAACTGACCCAAGTTTTGTATTAGGTGCAGGGACACTTAATAACAAATTTATAGTTGGCTTAGCCATAAGGCCCTTGCAAACTAAGTGCCAGCTTTTTACTATGTACTGTAGGAGTGTGGTGTTTAAGTGAATGAAATTAAGACAGAAGGGATCTGTTACAAAGGAACACACGTTTTGTTGTTGGTTTTCTTTTTTGCTTAGAAAGAGTTAAGGAATGCCGGGCATAGTGTCACATGCCTGTAATCCCAGCACTTTGGGAGGCTGAGACAGGAGAATCTCGAGTTCAAAGCCAGCCTCAGCAAAACCAAGGTGCTAAGCAACTCAGTGAGACTCTGTCTCTAAATGAAATATAAAATAGGGCTGGGGATGTGGCTCGGTGGTCGAGTTCCCCTAGTTCAATCCCTGGTCTGTCCCACCCACAAAAAAAATTTTTTTAAAGATTGCAGGAAATGGGAAAAAAGCAAATGACTGGAAGGTGGAAATAGGCTGAAAGACAGCAATTATTAAAATATACAGAACAATTCATAAGGTTGATAATGCCCGTGAATCAAGAAATGTTCAGATTAGGGCTGCTGGGTGAGGGTGATCTCAGAATGCCAAGTGGGCTATGGCATCAACAAGGGACTTTCTGCTTAGTTTGAATCTGCCCATAGATTAAGTCAAAGTCTTGATAATGTGTAGAATCCTGTGTAGGTATTTAGACTGTCAAGATTTAGTTGGATTAAGCTTATTTTTCATGTTCCTAGTTCTCAGTATTTCATTATAATGTCTTTAGTCTCTAAGTTGTAAAACTTAGAGATAGGAGTGTAGTTTATGTTGAATTCTGTACAGAAATTGAAGTCATTCTGAGGGCCAGAGTTACACTCCTGTGCCTGAGCTGTTGCAGTGTTCCTGCCACTGTCCCTAACCCTTCTGTGTTGAAGAGAAACTCAGTGGTCTCTTTCCGTGGACACCACACTCTGTCAGTTCATGGGTGATTGCTCTTGGTCTCTGGCTTTTCCAACAGATGTAATGATGCACAGTTTTAAAATTATAGTTTTGTTGCTCTGAAGTGTATGAGCTCATTTTATTGACCTTATAAACTAGATGCTTTCTGATGCAGCGCCTGGAAAACTGAGAATTGTTCATGGAGATGTGTTGACCTTTAAGATAGAAAAGGCTTTTCCAGAAAGTCTTAAAAGACACTGGGAGGATGGTAAGTGATTTTGGGTTGTGTTTTAAAATTTTTCTTTTGTCATTTATATCACAGGTATTTATTATACTTTTATTGTAAGTGTTCACTATTACATGTTCATATTTTAGATTATCTGAAGAGTTAAATAATGTGTGTTGTCATGTTTTTACTTTCCTACTGTCTTCCAAAATTTACCTTTTCTTAGTTCTGATTTCTTTGTCTCAAATTTTCAAATGTTTTAGATTCTGTGCAAGTGAACTTGTCATTTTTACAATACCAAATAGTTGGGATAAACTTTTATCTTTATAAAGTATGAAGTATAAAAGTATTACTTTTTCTAAATGTCAAAAAGAAATGTAAAGCAGGCCACACACAAGCCTTTGTTTTAACTTTATTCCATTTTATTTCACACTCTAACCGAGGCACTGTTTTAATGGACAATGTTCACTGGATACCTGCTGTGTGCCAGCTCACTAGAGTACACAGAGTATGTTCTTGTTCATCAAAACCTTTGACAGCAAGTGGAAGAGAGGTTTTTGACACATCAATGTCTAGCTGCCTTGTGTCTCTAGCCTCCCCGGGGCCAGGCTCCTTCAGGGTAGTCTGTATTTGTGGTCTCCAGCCTGTGACAGACCTCTCAGCACAGCCCGGAGGCTCCTACCCAGCCCCTGCCCAGCTCCATGCTAGGCTCACAGTGGTCTCCTGCCTTAGCTTAGACCTTAGCTGACTGAAGTCTCCTGCATTCCTTTGCTGTTGTCCACCATTTTCTCTGCTCTTGTCTTTCCTGACGCCAACAGCCCCAGCTTTCCTTTGACATTTGTGAACTTTCTCTAACAAGTCTTTGCTAGTGGTTTCTTTCCACTGAGTTCTTACATGTTGTTTTTGCTATTTTTCTTTCTGAGCATGTCTTGCTACAGATTTTTCTGCATTACTGCACTACTGTGACTTTACTTCCCACCCAAATATTTTGGGCACTCACATCTTTATACCCAGCCTGTACCACCTTCTGGGACATCGGAGCCCCTGGCAACCCCAGAGGTGCTTTAACTTCATCATGTCCAATTCGTTTTTTATATATTTCCTAAACCACAATTCCTAGCACTGTCACTACCTGACTGGGCGCTAATTGTGTAAAAATTTTTTCCTAAGTACTTCAGAGGTCATTTGTGAGAAAATGTTGCTTTTAGAAAAATCAATGGACTAAACAATACTCAGTCATTATCTTTTCAGATACTTGTGTTTGATCCTATTAATATTCAATTTTATTTTACTCTTAACTAAAATGGCATTCAGAATTTATTGATGAAATTATTACATTTTTTTCCCTATCAAACAGATCCCCCAAATATACACATAATTGGAAATCTGCCTTTTAATGTTTCAACACCACTGATTATCAAATGGCTTGAAAACGTTTCTTGTAGAGATGGACCTTTTACTTATGGCAGAACTCAGATGACTTTGACTTTTCAAAAAGAGGTGGCTGAGGTAAGCATTAACTTTCTGGCTTAACTTCTTCTGGTTATTAAACGATCAAAATCCCAAACAATAGTGCATTTTTACCTGACTCTGTATTCTAACTTAATGCTCTAATATAGATAGAAAAACCCAAAATGATTCACCCAGACATTAAACATGTAATAGAATGACAGACTCCTGCTGGGAGCTTCCTGGGAGACCATGACTGACGTGTGTCCTCCAGGAAGGCATTGTGGTAAATGCAGGGCTGTGAGGGCCATAGCCGTGAGCAGAGAAGGATGAACGCTATGCAGTGTTGGCTGTGTGTTTGCACATGGAGACTGGCCTGTGACCTTTGGATTGGTCCTTTGCACTGTTAGGATGAAAAAGAAGTCATCATCAGCTTGGAGCTGAGAATAGGCAGGGGCTGAAGGCCTTAGTACCTGGTGTGTGCACTGTCTCCACCCCCAGCTCAGCTAGCCTGCTGTGCTTGCATCCCCCTGGCAGGCACGGCCCGGTTCACTCTGTAGAAAGTGCACCTCCAGGATGGGCAAGGGTAGCTTTCAAGCTGCAGAGGTTTGAGGGGGGTCTGCACACTGTGAGTTGGCTCACTGCTTGCCTCTCCTCTCCACTTCCACCACCAAGATAACCAGTGCTAGGACTTTTGGATTTATTACTCCTTTCCATGGTCTTACCACATAGACTTGTGTCCATGTAAGTAACAGACTTCAGCTTGGGCCATTTTTGAGCTTTATATAAATGGGTTTATTTTACACACACACACACAGGTATATCATTTGTAGAATTCACTCATGTTACTACTAGCTGTGCTTTATTTCTATAGTCATATATACTTGTGCGTTCTCCTGTTTCTTTGGAGGACTCCAAATTAGTTTCAGTATTTTATTATTACAAACAAAACCATCAGGAACATTGTCATACTTGTGTCAGCTGGGGCACATGGCAAGAGTTCTCTGGGGTATGTGCCCTGAAGCAGAACTGCAGATCTTTGCTCTGCTGGGTGGTGCTGCGTGGCACTCACAAGTACGCCTGTTTGTATTCCCTTCCACAGAGTTTTCATTTTGTTCCACATTCTTCTTGCCAGTACTTGGTATTGACAGACTCATTTTTTCTTAATCTGAGGCTGATGGTATGTTGTGTTGTATTTGGTCTGTGGTGATTTTTTGAAATCAAGCACCATTTTATGTTTCCTGGTGTTTTGGGTTACTTGAGGATCTTCTGTTAGCTGCTTGCTCATCTTTCGTTGAGCTGCTTATTTTTTTCTTATGCAGTCAGAGGAGTTTTTACATTATTAAATGTGTTGCAGATTTCTCCTAATGGATGGAGTTTTGTCATTGTTTTTTTTTACAATGTCTTTTAAAGATCAATTTTTGTAACTTTAGGTTTACAATCAGTGCTTTTTGTGTTTTATTGAAGTAAGCCTTTTATATCTTGAGAATATGAAGATACCTTTCTATTATCTTATAGGAGCTTTTTGTTTCTTTCACATTTCTATATACTTGGGTTTGAGTTTTTTCCTAAGGTTGAATTAGAAATAATTTTACTATTTATAACATGTGGATTCCAGTCCACCCCATTAGCTATGTTCACAGGTACCCATCGTGTTTGCATGTGTTGAAGTATACAAGAGTTCAGGACTGAAGTAGGGATAAACTAAATTTAGCAGAGAGTAAAGCAAATCAAAGGTATTTTTATTGAAATAAGAAGTAAACAAAACATTAATTGGAAATATATAACCAAAGAGAGAAAAAAAAATCATGAATCTTTACTAAGAGTCTCTCAAAATTTCACTAAGAAAAATGTATCATACCCCTGGAAGGAAAAAAATGATCACTGTAAATATGCTGATCATTTCCAGAAAGCTTTGTATATCTAATACAGTTATGATCCTTGAAGAATTTTCTTAAAATGTGAATTTCCCAGAACCATCTTAAGGAGACCTGTAAGAATACAAAAGAAAGGTTGAGAGAAGGAAATGAAGAGAAAAGAATCTCACTTCAAGTGTTGAAGTGCATGGTAAGACTTGAGTGATCAGAACTGTATGACATGGCACAGAACCAGTCGTTGGCTGCATCAAGAGAGTCAGAATCAGACAACTTAGTGTATGTTCATGGCCAGATTAAAAATCAGCAGTGAAGAAAGGAATTAGTAATTCTGGGGATATTTGGTTAATTGTTATGAAAAAAAGAAATTTTAGTAATTTACCTTGCATAAAAATTCTGATTACTGTCTCTTCACATTCACCACTCTTCCCTGCAGCATTCATCTTTGATTCTATTTAGTGGAATTTTTACTTAAAATATTTTATTTTTATCTCCAAAAGTTGCATTTGGGCCCTTTTACATCTTTCCTTTCTCTCCTCACTATGGCCATGTTTTCCTTGGCATTTTTGTTCATGACTAATATTTAAAATCGCTATTTTTTTGTTTTGTTTTGTTTGTGTGGTGCTAGAGATAGAACCTCTTTGCTTTAGCTGGTGGGAGCACAAGCCGTTCCTTACCTTATATGACCTCTGCAGTGCTCTCAGCATTCTTTCTCCAGTCCCAGGCAGATGGACCTTAGGCACTGCAAATCAGGGCTCCTGAGACTTGAGGGAACCCTCTGCATATGGGAGCTCTGGCTCACCACCTCGCCCCTTCTCTTCCACTCTGTCCTGTCCTCCTCTCCTGTGCCTCCTTGCACATTGGTGTGTGTTTGTGTAAGAGGGGGTCAATGAGAATGAATGCATGAGTGAATTCTCCCTATCCAGGCCTCTCTGGTCTCCAGCCTCTCTCCCCAGGCGAGGTGGCCATGGGGCCCCACACGCATCTTCCCTCTGCTTGAGTTGCAGCCTGCGCAGAGCAGATCTCAAGTATCCTGTAAGCAGTCTTGGCTCATCTTCCCTTCTTCAGATCACAGGCCTGCAATACCTATTCAGTTTGTGAAAAAGTTTCCTATATTGTATTCAGCGTTATAGTTGTTTTGGAACAAAACTTATTATCAGAATTCCTTTGAGAGTAGGCTGTTTAACTACATGAGCTTGATTCTTAAGATTCTTTCCTCAAATAATTTGAGTGTGTCATACAAATTTCATTTCTTAGATCTGTCTCTCTCTCCACCTATGGCCCCTCTTATAATCATCCCCAGTGGGGAAACTTTTGTCCCGCTACCTCTTGGGGACATTTGGCAATGTCTAGAGACATTTCTGGGCCTCACAGCCAGAGGATGCTTCAGGTTTCTGTTGGACAGAGCTTAGAGATGCTGGTAAACATCCTTCAGAGCCCAGGAGAGCCCTTCACAGCAAGGAATGGCCCAGCATTAATCAGTCCAAAATGCCAGCAAGCCAAGAGCAATCTTGGCTTTCTAGTATTCAGTAATACAGTCTTCTCAGTAGTTACGGGACTTTTATCATGAACATGGTAGGACCCATTTATGTTCATGGGCACTCAAAGGCGGTGTCAGTACTCCCCACAGTTCCTGTCATTTTGTGTTCCTGAATCTTCTCCTGTTGATCTTAATTGGCCTATGCTTGAAGTTTCCTTTGTTGTTTTCTCAATCTTTGGAACTGTCAGTTCTGACAAAACCATTCTGTTTATACTCACAACATTCTCACACCAGATGTGTGGGATTTTTCCACACCAAGCATTTTTCAAGGTTTCCAAACACCAGCTGAGTATCCTATAATTTAACTGATTCTGACACACTCCACCTGCAGTTACTGTCAGGTCCGCAAGTTTGGGGCTCAGTCCGGCAAGTGGACTGCCCCCACATCAGATGTCAGTCACAAATCTGGGCCTCCAAAACTTCTGAGCAGCCACCAGTAAACCAGGGATCCTATGGCTCAGAACTCAGGGAACTGCCTCACCTAGGTGTACATCATGAATCATCAGTTGGTCTTTCTGGTGACCGGCCAGCCCCTTCTGGAGGGTCTCTTTCCCCCATCTGCCATGTGACCTCCTTAGCATGAACTCAGATTTGATGAGTAACAAAAGACACCCTCTCCTAGGAAATTCCTAGAGTGTTAGGAGACTGCCAGCCATCGGGGAAAAGACCAAGTCCGTTTCTCATTACACCACAGTGGTGGGTTTATTTTTCTCTCAGGTGACATGATTATTGTGGTATTTCATTGATGTACTCCACTTCCTTCCAGGGGAAGAGCAGGAGCTTTTCTCAAGGACTGTAAGATTGAAATACAAGAATTCAGCCAGTACACATGAGGAGGCATGTGTAACATTAAATGAGACCTTAACAGACCTCATCTAACCTCACCTTGTAGTTGAGGAAACAGGTTCAGTGTGGCTTAAGGAATTCCCAAGATCATGGTGTAGTTACAGGGAAGGTTGAATGTGAGCACCAATCCTGTGTTCTCTGCTGAAGTCACGAGGTTTAACTTATCCATGTTGTGGGACCTGCGGTTTGTCCAAACTGGACCAGCATCAGCCTGTCTGTTGTCTCTGGTGCCCAGGAGACACTGCTGTTGATGGGTACATCCCTAGCAGAGAGGGCCTCTCCTATCCACTGAGTGTATGGCTCTCATTGTCCTTGATGGGCGGCTCTATGGCTTCTCAACTGTAAGCACAACTTTTCTACTTGTACTTAAAATTGTTTGAGACGACTAAGAGGAAAAACAGCACTGTCTTTGGGAAGTCTTTGACCCCTTGTTTTCTCATACTCAGAGCTTTTCAGAGCTCAAGGGTTAGCAATTTCTTTTTACTAAAAACTTAGCTGGTTTGGCTTCCTGGCCTTTTGTTGTTAAAATCATGTAACTCCTAATGGATTTTGATTGTGCTACATGTTCAAATGGTTGGTAGATCATTTAATTCTTATGCTAGTTTTTTTTTTTTTAATATTTTTTAGTTGTTGATGGATCTTTATTTTATTCATTTATTATTTATATGTGGTGCTGAGGATCAAACCCAGTGCCTCATGCATGCTAGGCAAGCGCTCTACCACTGAGCTACAGCCCCAGCCCCTCTTATGCTAGTTTTTAATGAAGTCTTTTACAGGGCTTTCCAGCTTGTGACTTGAATTTTTACTTATGAGTTAGGGACAGTTATATATGCTGCTCTGTTCCAAATTAAAGTCTCTGGTTCACATGTTTTCACCTTCAGCACCCAGGGATATTTGCTACAGAGATTGAATGGGTCAGGTCAGTGGGTTTAAGACACTCTCTCCTGGTTACACTGGGTGCTTACTGCTCTAAGTGAGATAGTATACTTAAATGTGCTTTTGCATCAAATTAGAATACTTAATTTTCATGCCTTACAGTTTTACTTTTTTAGTTAAAGTGATTTTTAAATTCTATTGAATTCATCACTGGATGCATAACTTTCAAACATGAAGTAAAATATTAGCTGTGAGCGGGGAAAGAAATCCAGAATAAAATAATTTTTAAAATGTGGGCATTTGTTTCATTTTTTAATATTGTGATTATATTCCTACTGGATTTTATTATAAAAATCTGCTTTGAATTGTTTGAGTTGGATGTTAATTATAATGCATTTTTAATTTTCCACTTTTATTATGGCAGTAAAACAATTTTTTCCTTCATGAGGAATGAGAAATATTTTTGATCATTTGATCCATAAGTTTATCTTTAATTTAAATCTAAACTTCCGTTGTTTGTTTTTATATTTGCTTGTGAATATATGCATTTCTTGGTTTTATACTTTGGTGAGGAAGGATTTAATTTGTCTTATATCGTAGAGCAACTCATAACTTATATTGAACCCTTGAACTCAGCTTCCCAGTAATTTCAGCTGTCTAAATACAGACAAGAACTGGATATTTAAAATTTTTTAAAATGGAGTGAGATGCAGATGGCCTCTAATTAGCAAAACAGATGCAACAAAATCTCCAGGTTTGCTCATGGAAAATTCCTCAGCATCTCACATAGAATCTAGTTTTTAATCTTAAGGCAGAACTCTAACAAGCTAGATTGTGTGGTCTCAGGCCCCTGCAGGTTAGAAGCAGCAAAGTAAATGGGGGGCTATTAGAACAGGTCAGCTCAGGACAGCAACCCAGTAAGGAGAAACCAGCAGCTGGGTGGGGGGTTAGTGTGGGGTCCTGGTGTCCTAGCCCAGGATGGTTCCAATCATCTGTGGTATTTCTAACACGGACCCTGAATCATTTGGAAGAATATCCTTGGTGCTCTTAACCACAGAGCAGTAGGCTACATTTTAGAACGATAAGCAGGCCCAATCTTCCACTCTACTTTGCCCAGTTTTCACATAATACCATATCTTTCATTCCTTTTGTGAAGAAATAAAACATTGTAGATATATTTAGAGCCCTCTTCTATCCCCTTCTTTCTTCCCTCCTCTGATTTGTACTAGGTTGAAATTGGTGGTCATCATTCCCATGCCTGCCCCCTGCTTCCGTTGTGGATATGTGCAAAGACACATCCACAGTAAACAAGAGTGTTTTTTAAATTTCTTTTATAAATGTCACACCAGACTTATTTTATGCCACTTTTTTTGGTGCTAGAGATTGAACTCAGGGCACTTGACTGCTGAGCCACATCCCCAGCCCTATATTGTGTTTTATGTAGAGACAGAGTCTCACTGAGTTGCTTAGCTCCTCGCCATTGCTGAGGCTGGCTTTGAACTCGCGATTCTCCTGTCTCAACCTCCCTCCACTTGCATTTTTTACTGTTCTAAGATTTAACCTACATTGATGACCCCTTGTTCATTTTAATTATTTCTTATTTCATCTGCAAAAGTACCACAGTTTATTCATTCACCTGTTGATGGACATTTATGTTTTTCTGCTTTTTTATAATACAGATAATACTACAACTGACATCCATATACACATCTTGTGCCAGCATATAAACCATTCTAAGGTATATTTCCAAAGACAGAACTAAAGAGCCATGAGGGTTTGCACAACTTCCACTTCACTATACATTAACAAATCATGCTCCAGAGTGCTTCTACTGATTCTCCCTCTCCCTTACTAGCCTGCTCGAGCATTCCTGTAGCTCCATGTATTGCCAATACTAGATTCTGGCAGGTTCTTTTTAAAAATGTTTTGTTCGTTTCATGAATATGAAACTACATTTGATTGTGGTTTTGATTTGTAAAGTGGCTGAGTACAGTTCATGGTTACGGTCCCCGTAGGGTTGCTCCTCTGTGATGTCTTATCATATTTTCTGTTGTTTATCTTAGGATTATTAATGCCTGTCATGCAGGCATTCCTTCTGCATTCTCAACACAGATCCTTTGGTCCTGCAAATACCTTCTCTCATTCTGCAATCTGTCTTCATAGTGTTTGTACTGTACAGACATTCATTTTAATAAGCTTCTGCTTTTGGATATTTAAGATACTCTTCCAGCCGGGCATGGTGGCACAAGCCTATAATCCCAGCACTTAGGGAGGCTGAGACAGGAGAATCGCGAGTTCAAAGCCAGCCTCAGCAATGGCGAGGCGCTAAGAAACTCAGTAAGACCCTGTCTCTACATAAAACACAAAATAGGGCTGGGGATGTGGCTCAGTGGTCGAGTGCCCCTGAGTTCAATCTCCAGTATCAAAGAAACAAACAAAAAAGGATATTCTTCCCTACTGGATGGGGAGGTCATACTTCTTCCTTCTGTAGATACCTAATTATACCCATATCACTGTTGAATTGTCCGTCCTTTTCCCTTTAGCAGTTCTATATTACATCTGTCACTTATCAGCTATCCACATCTTGAGTTTGTGCCTAAGGCATACTGCTGTAATTTTCACACTTGGTAGGGTGAGTCCCCTCCATCAACATTGCTGATACTTTTAAGGAGTGTCTTGGCCATTCTTGGCCTTATATAAATTTTTTATGGAATTTAATTTTTAAAAAGATAGACATATTTTTTGTACATAGAAATCAAAGTTCTTTTTTTAAATCCTGTGATTTTGACTAAAATTTTGTTGCATTTATTAATTAATTTGGTTATACCTAATACATTTCAAAATAAAAATATGTGCTTAAAAGAATAAATTATTAGTTATTTGCAGACATTATTTGTTAAGAACAGTCAGTTCTCCAGCAAAGAAAAACACACTGTTAAAATGTTCATTCTGTGTTGTGGTGTATCAAAATGTTCATTTATATATAGGGATAATTCAGGAAATTTAGTATTTGAGCATCTTTGGCTCTTTATTACGCTTGTTAATTTTGTTGTCAAGTATTTATTAGTTTTAGTTGATCTTAGTTGTTCTATAAAGCTGGACCTTCTTCTATAGAATGTGACAATGGCTTGAAAATGCCCAGCAGTCAGGGGTCAGTGGTGGGAGAGTTTCCTTCCCTGATTTTTTAATACATTATACATGACACAGTTCACATGTCGGAGGTGTGCTTCTGTTGATGGTGATGCTGAAGGAAATTGTTCCCCCTATTGGTTATGTGCCATGCTTTTGTAATTTACCTTCAGAAGTCCAACATCAGATATGATGGAATGTTAGCTTTGTTTTGTCTGGTCAGACTGGATTTTTATTTGCTAAAATTTGATTTTTGTTCTTCGGTAGAGACTTGTAGCCACCAAAGGAAGCAAACAGCGCAGTCGCCTTTCCATCATGGCCCAGTACCTCTGCAGTGTGGAGCACATCTTTACGATTCCAGGTCAAGCTTTTGTCCCCAAACCAGAAGTAAGTTTCTGCTTATTTGTTTTAGTATATCATAATTTGATCTTCATTGTAATAATTTTTATTTCCCTAGAATGTGTCACAGGAAATAGTCTCTAGGATCTAATTTTTATTTATAGCAAACTATGGCATAGTTTTTTATTTCTCTTGAATAAAAACCACAAAAATAAAAATATACAGATAGTTCTTACGCTAATTTTTCTCTCCTTTAGATAAGATGACTAATTACTAGTATTCATCATCATCATCACCCCCTGCTACTTCCAAAGGCATCCCAGCATGGAAGACGAGTTGGGTGGTCACCCAGTCCTTGGGAAAAGGAATCAAATGTTGTTTGTGGTTTCTGAGAAGAGATTTTTAACTAATGCTACATCAAACATTATTTATTCATCATGATTTTTTTTTACACATTTTTGGCAGTGTTATGTGTGATAAATCATCTGTGGAAAATCATTTGAATGTTAATTTAGGCATTGACTATTCCATGCTAGTTATATGAGTACGTTTTAATTACAGAAACAAAATCTCTGTGCCAATAATTAAAAAGCTAGTGTCTGTTTTGGCAAAACCACTGTTTGGTGAATTATTGCAGGACATGTACTATAAAATCTGATTTATTTCTTCACTGAATGTATGTTGGGTGCTTACTGCTTGAAAGAAGCTGGGCTGGGGATGCAGCATCAAGGAGGAGACGAGAGATGAATCAGATAGGGAGTTGCCCTTGGGGAGTTCACGGTCTGATGAGGCATAGAAATCTCTTGTTGGAAGCTAAAATTCTTAAATATACATTTTTGCAGAGTGGTCTTTACATAGTTTGAGCTCCATAAATAAAAGTAGGTAGCATAAACATTGTAGTGTGTGTTTTGTAGATTTAAATGCAGGGACAGGTTGTAGAATTGGAATGAGGACTCCAGCTGTTAGTGTTAGATTGGTTCGTGTATCTTGGAGTGTGGTCTCAGGTGTGTCCATGTGCTTTGCTGACATCTTTGCTTTTCCTCTTGACCACCACAGCTGAGCAAAGATGGCAGCAAAGCACATGGACGCACCTGAGACCACATTCCAGGAATTTGGCCCATCTTCCATTTCTGGAGCAGATGTGACAGCTTTCCCCAAATCAAACTCAGGAGACTCACTAGCCATACCACTTCCCCCTCCACACCTGAGGATCACAGAGACACTATAGATGATTTTAGAGATGAGAGGTGTCTTGTAGAGTACCATCAGATCAACACAATTGTGCTTTCAGGAGCTTTCTGTCCTGTGGCAGGTGGCCATTGTGATGAAAAGGTCGAGTAACCAGTTTGCTTGCTTCTGGTAGTGTGCATGTGCTTTGAGCATTCTGAATGGCCTAAAACCCATTATTTGATGAAACCAAAATCTTGGCTTACAAGCTCTTACAGTTATGGTTATTACCATAAACCAGAATCTTAGTCTAAATTTTACCAAGGATTTCTTGGGATGAATGTGGAATATTTTGTTGGAAAATTTCTCTTAGTCTTAGTTATCTAAATAAAGGTATTTTATGATGTTTGGAAATTATTAGTAAGGTATGCATGTAGTTTGTTTATTAAAATTTACTTCCTCTGTGATTAAGCCCTCAAGAAAATATTTATCATTTGGGGAAAACTAGCTATATCTTTGATTCTTTTTATTGAATTGTTATTTTTTGTTTCATATTAGACATATGTCAACTTTTCTCACATGTTTTTCATTATGTTTTAAATATTACATGCAGGGAATTCATTTGTGATCTAGGAAAGCACTTATCTAGGAGGAAAGAAGACATATTATGATGAAGGAAAACAACCAAATGATCAAATTCAAATTTTGAAAGAATTCTCTACAGCTCCCATGCGGGAGATGAGCCCTCTTGAGTGCAGATTTTTCCCCATGGGGTTGTCTCCTGTGCGGTCAGATCTAGGCTGGGGGCTACCTGCTGGGAGTGGGGGTACCCTCCCAGCAGAGGTGGCTCTGGATCTTTGAGCACTTAGGGCAGCTGAGGATGGTCCTCCAGCCCAGTGAACAGAACTTGGGCAGGCATTGGCAGCATCCTCTGGAGGTTCCTACCAGCAGACAAAGCTGTAAGAGACTTCCATGGCCGCCTTTGCCTGGATTGTGTAGAAATTTTCAACTAAGTTTCATATTTAAGTACTTTAGCATGCTTCAACCAGGATTATTTCAGATCAGTTTTTTTTCTCTTTGTAACTTTAATCTTTTTTTTTTTTTTTTTTTAATATTTTTATTTTATTGCTTTGTATGTGGTGTTGAGGATCGAACCCAGGGCCTCATGCATGCGAGGCAAGCGCTCTACCGCTGAGCTACAATCCCAGCCCCTGTAACTTTAATCTTTTATCAGTGTTTTATATTTATCATGCTGCAGTTTTATTGAGTTGCCTCAAATTCTTTTTGAAAACAGGTAACTCTATATGTATGAAATGCAATGAAATGAAAGCAAAATTTTTTAGAGATAATTACAAGGTATGCAACATTCTTTTGTAGAATTATAGGCTATGATGTAAATTCTTTAAAGTAAATCCTTAGAGTAGATACTAAATTGTATCAAGTGCTCTGCCTGAATCCATTGAGATAACCATATAATTTTTCTCTTTCATATAATATTTTTCTATATATAAATGAATTGATTAGGGGGAAAAAAAGAAAATGAAGTTAGTGTATGCTGAAGTCATAGAGCTCCCAACATAGTGATGCAGGAGACATCATGAGAAAACCTTGGCCATGTCCCAAGCTGAAATTACTTCTTTCCTGAAATTACTTCTGTCCCTGGCTTCCTCCTCCTCCTCCTCCTCTTCCTCCTCCTCATACTCAGTTTGTTGATTGAATTAGTCCATCTTCCATCACTGCATGAAATACCTGAAATAATTAACTTATGAAGAGAAAAGGTTTATTTGGGCTCACAGTTTTCCAGTTCAGGACCAAGTGATGGCATTCCTTTGGGCCTCTGATGAGGCAGTGCATCATGGCAGACCAAACTAGCCACCTCATGACCTAGGAAGCAGAGTGAGAGGTGAGCAGGGCAGGGTCCCCCAGGCCCAGCAACCTAAGCCCCCTGCCACATTTCCCCTTCTGAGTTTCCACCACCTTCTGATAGCAACTCCCAGGGACCAAGCCTTTACACGTGGACCTTTGAGGAGCATCCAGGAGCCATAGCACTGACTCATGAGGTCTTGCTGTGCCCAGGTCATGCAGTCCTAAATTTAAAGGTCATTTCAAGTGCCTCCCCACTGCCAATTACTTCACTGTCACAGCTGGTCGGTTGTCACCAACTTCAGACATCACCCATCTCTCACACCATCCTAATGGTACGCCCAGTTCCTCTGGCATAATTGAAGTGTTGATGGTTTAACTGTCTGTAGACAAGGCAAGCGTGTGGGGTGGTCTCGCTCTACTAGGTCACTCCCATGAGAACTGACCCACTCCTGCGAGACCAGCCTTAATCCGTTCATGAGGGAGGAACCCCAAGACCTAATTACTTTCCACTAGGCTCCACCTTTTAAAGGTTGCACCACCTCTCCAGAGACCAAGCTTCCAGCACAAGAACCTTTCTGGACAAATCACATATATACATACATGTTCCATCGGTAAAAGTTAGCATGGTATTCAGGAGGGATGTTTTCAACACTTTTATTTTGGTAACTTTTTAATCAAAGAAAAATACATATTTAAGTATATTCAGTATATTAGACCAAATTTCTCAACCTCAGAACTACCGACATTTTGGGCTGATGCTTCTCTGATGTAGGGTTTGTCCTGTGCAATGTAGGCTATTTGACAGCATCCTTGGCCTCTTCCCGCTGGAGTCTGGTAGACAAGCAGAATGTTTCCTTGTATTGTCAGATGTCCCCGTGAGCTAAATTAGCCCCACTGAAATCCGCTGGTTAGAGCGAGACCTGTAGGGCAGCATCCACTGTGCGACTGCCCGGCACATGTCACTGAGTTCACTGTGTGCTGTGTGCACCGGCTGCCCGGCCCGTTGCTGCATTCGGTGCTCAGCCAGCTCCATGTGTGGGTACTGTCTCCATCCCCATTTTCACAAGAGACTGAGACTTTGATCGGGTGTGTGCACTGTGTAACCTTTAGGGCTCGCACCCAAGCATTTGACTCTGGAGTCTGGTCCCTCGGGCTGAGTCCATCTCCCCTTTCATCAACTGCTGGCCTTGGGCAGATCTAATTGACCTAAGCTCTCCCAGGCTCAGTTCCTGTAAGCTGCTAGTGTTAGGAAGTAAACCAGCCAGTGTATGCAGAGGATATAGGACAAGACTGGCAGGTGGCACTGGGAGTGGCACCACATGAGGACACAGGTGAGAACAGTACCTTATCTCCCAGTCTGGTTGGAGGCGCTATTGTGTAAACTCATACCTTGTTTAAACAACAATTTCTGAGGGCAGAGATGGAGTCAGGGTCAAGATCACTTTGAGCCAGAGGGTGGTGGGCAGAGGGAGGAACACAGCACAGGGACACACCCAGCTGGGGATGGCTGTGACATCTCCCTTCATTGCCATTTGCAGTCTGCAGGAATTGGGCCTTCACCTTGTATGAAAGGAAATGCTGTCTTTCTGAGAGTTTGAAACATTCCATGGCATAAGAGGGGAGAAAATAATCCTTACGTGACTAAAGATCACTTCTGAAGCATGTATAGAATTACATAAAATATATATGAAGTGAACTTTTAGAATTGGACGCAAATAGGCTGTATAGACTATGTAAACACAGACACATCAAACAAGATGAGAAAATCATATAGGTGGCAGTGCAGTCCTAGAAAATTAATCTGCATAAAAAATGGTTTTTGTCAGTTCTTTTTAATGTGACATTTTGTTTTGTTTAGGGAATAACATTTTGGCCACTCAAAAAGAATGTATACCTTATTAGTACACTAACTGTGTCAGGGGGACTCCAAGAAAGACATTTTAAACAATCATTCGAACATCTGCTGAAATGATTCCCTTCTTAGTTCTCATATGAAATAGTACCTTTTCATTTTTGCTGTTCCATTAAGAGCTAATGGAGGGGCTGGGATTGTAGCTCAGTGGTAGAGCGCTTGCCTCGCATGCGTGAGGCCCTGGGTTCGATCCTCAGCACCACATACAAAGCAATAAAATAAAGACATTATGTCCATCTACAACTAAAAAAATATTTAAAAAAAAAAAAAAAAAAAAAAAAAGAGCTAATGGAATCTCCTTTGCACAGAAAAATGATGTACCAAGTAGAATAGGTATAAAATATTTTAGTCTGTATTTCTGTATACACACATGAAAATCATTTATTCACATAAAACATATTCTTCCCACTTCCTGAGTTATCAGTGTACAAAGAAAGTCATTTTTTTCTTTTTGCCATTGTATTATGAACAATTATTAAGCATAAATTAACAACTGAATTATTAGAAATGGCAGTGTGCAATGCTTTCTTTGCCCGTATAGAAAACCCAGTTGATGTTTTCATATTACAAGTTTTAAATTACATATCATAAACTAATTTAACCTGTATTTTAAAAGCCTTCTTCATACTTGAATGCTTTTTTACATCCATTTTTATAAGAGAACTTTTTTGTTAACTTGAATCAAATTTGAGGGAAAAAATGACAACCTACTATTTGAATGGTAAACTTACCATTCAAATAGTAGAAGATTAAATGGGGTGGGGTGAGTCTCAATTTTTGTAGGAAAAATGAACTTAATCTAGAGAATCCTTTTGCTAGAAACAGAAGAGAGTTCTTGAACAGTTTAAAACAAACACACAGCTAATTTACCACTTGACTTGTGCTTAGTGCTCAGAAGGCCAGGTGGGGCTGGTGCTCTTTGCTGTGGCAGCGTTGGCCAGGTTCTTTAGTTCTGCCTCATCTGCTGTGATGTAATGTGGTCAGACTGTGTGCCTGTGTGGATGGTCTCTATAGAGAAACACGAGAGTGGAGGGCAGGCTGGCTCTGTGTGGTTTGGACGGCATCTGAATGGGATGGACAGCTCTTCTGCTGTGGTGTGTCCCCTCCACACCCTGTGCCTTTAAGATAAGCAGGTTACTCAGGTGTTGCCTGAGGTGATGGTCTTAACACCAGGGAAAGGTGCTTTTTAGACTTGATAGTTAAGTTCTTTTGTAGAATCCAGTTTAGAAGAGTTATCAATAAATCATCTTTAAAACAACAACAACAAAAAGCCCTGTTGGATAATTGCCTTACCTCAATGCAGTCAGAATCAATTCTAATTATAAACCCTTAAATAAAACATGAAAACAATAATGAAAAATAAAGAAATCTTAAGACAGATATAATTGTATGTGCTAGTTAGTTGGTACTTTAAACTACTTGTAGTTTTTTTAAGTATTTTTTACTTTTTGTAGAGAAAGGTAAGCATACATTGAATATTTTTTTTTATCTAAAGTAAAGTCCTAGCAGACACCAGGAGCTTCGTTGCGTGTGTGCAGCACAGCTCTCTACACATAGTCCTTGAGGCTGTATGCTGGATTGTTCCCTGGCTGTGTGGGAGAGGTGTTCCGTTGCCTGGGAGGGCAGGGCCAAGCTGCAGGGCTCTTTTTCATATAGGAAGTGCAGAAAATAATGCCAGAAATAAACAGCAGCATCGCTGAAACAAATCCAATGTAGACAGCCCCTCCAGGTTCATGCTTGTTGCTTTCTGGGATTGTCAGATCTCGGAAGTTGGCTATGATGTTCTTCGTGTACCACACCGTTGGTATGAAGCCAGAGACCCCTGCGGACATGAAGCAGACACCTCCCACAAAGGCAGCATGGCTCTTGGTCTCTCTGTCCCCTCCTAAGCGAGTGCATTTCATTCCTACCGTGGAAGTGCAGATCCCCAAGGCAGACAGAACACAGGCCAGGACCATGGTGGCCCTGGCGGCCTGCACGTGGGTGGGGAGGGACAGGAGGGAGTGCTTCAGCATGCAGCTGAACACCCCAGTGCTGTACCACGTGCAGTCCATCCACAGTCCACGCAGCTGCCCCGTGGCTGTCACGATGGTGGCGCCCACATCCACCTTCACCTTCCAGTTGGGCAGGAGAGTGGCCGTGAGCACTCCAGAGACCCCGGACAGGGCCAGGATGAAAGCCAGGAGCTGGACACCTGCCGAGGCCATGATGGTACTCCTGTCTCTGTCCTAGAGACCCCGAGGCTTGGTTCTGATGGTGCTGTGTCAGAATTGTGCTCTTTCTGTGCAGTGGAGAACCAAAGAGCAAAGCCTGGGAAAGAAGACAAAGTCAGGCTTGAGGGGAGAAAGAATCAGTAAACAAGAAGGTTCCCTTCAGAGTAGGAGCCAGAAGGCATCTGAATGGCACACCACTGCGTGCCGTGTGCGAGCGCCCACCCTGCATGGGGGTGCACAGCCAGAAGGGACGCTGGCCGCAGGCCCTGGAGACTGAGGTGCTGCTGGGTGGTTGCCATGGCCATTCTTAGCGCCTGTGTGAGGAAAGGAGCTGTCCACTCTCTGGGAATCCCAGATGTGCTGAGGATGCCTACGATGCAGACACAGGCTTGTAAGGAAACTTAGGCACTTCAGATTCCTGCTGTAGGATCTGATAGAGGATGAATTTTTAAAAAATGACTTTATAGGTCATAAGGAAATAAACCTCTTTAACATGATTTATAAATATATACCAGAAACGATTTCAGGATTCAAGACGGAAAGGAAAGCGGTGGCAGACTGCGTTGCCCGCCTCCTGTCCACTTGCACAGTCCTTCCCTGGGTCGGTGCTTGTCGTCCCTCAGGCCCCTGGAACCGGAAACTGGAACAGTCAAGCCAGCGTTTTGCTCATAAGAGCGTGAGATCCTTTCTAGTTGGGACCATCCATCTGGCAGTACTTATTGTCATGTTAAAAATAATACTTAAAAACAGATTTACAGCGTCTAATTCAAACTAAGTACCTGAAGGTCTGTACTTCAGTCTCTGAAAAACATAAGGTCCTGAAATAGTGCAATACTGGCTTTTAATTTATGATTATTATTTTGTCTTTAAGGATTAATTTTGCATGATGTGCTAGAGTGGCTCTGTTGGGATTCATAGATATTTCACCAAAGGCAGCATTGGCTCTTGAATCCAAACAGCCCAGGTCACTTCTCTGAACCTCAGTATCCTCTTCTGGAAAATGGGAGAATCATAGTACCTTTGTCAAAGGATTAAATAAACTTATACATTTTAAGAGCTTAGAATAGCAAGAACACAGAAGGTACTGAGTGGTTTATAGTTGACCTTAGTGTTTTTATTTACTTTATATCATGTGACTATTGATAATTTTAAAACATTTGGATCTTTTTTTCTCTTCCCTTCCTTAGCTGATTTCACTTATTTTTGTAGAATCGTGAACCTCAGCTATAATCTTGAGCATCTTTATTTGATGTGATTGGGGCATTCAGCCAAGAAACCCTCCGAGCCATACAGTCTTCCCCACCTGGCGAGCCAATGCTGGTTCTCCCCTGCCCCTCGTCCTGCACCTCTCCTCCCCTTTACCATGGTACTTTCTTCTGTGAAACTCCCTTTGTGGGGTTCTCCACAGAAAGTGGAAAAATGCCACATCTGGAGGCAAAAACCATCATTAACTGTCTCACCTGTTCCTTTTGCCACTAGGACAGAAACAAAAAGACTCCATGGGGGCCTAAAAGGGCACGTGGCTCAGCCTCACTTGACTCACCTAGAAGCCTGACTAGAAGTCTGGCTGTTAAGTGTCTGAAGTTGGCACTGGGTCCCACCCTGCGTGGCAGCATCAACTTCTATGGTTATAAACGTCGGTTCTCTGTTAGGTCTGCCTGGACTGAGTTGTTCTATTTTTATACATAATCCTAAAATATAAATCCTGCAATTTTAGAAGAGGATTTCCCTGGGATTGTAAATTTGAAATCAGACTTATCTCTAAACATGTGTTTAGGATTTGCCTGCTATTAGGCATTTCACTTCTTTTCTGTTTTCCAAATTTCTTTCCTTATCTGAGACCAAAATCGAACAAAAGTTAACATTTCTAGAGAAAAACTAAGCACATATTTGCAGTTTTATAATAATTGTTTTCAAGTTTGGATTTTAGCATTTCAGAGCATGGCTAGCTTGCTGAATTACTGCTTTCCCAGACCTTGTTCACCCTGGGGATTCTCCAGCAGTGCAATGGCTGAAGACAGTCCCTAGGATCTGCTTGCTTGCTTCTTCCTTTCTTGGGTCAGAAAACCTTTACACATTGATCAGTCTGTGTTGAGCTAACCAGCTATAACCAAATCATGACCAAAATAAAGTCACTGTTCTGTTCCTTGTATGCCCCATCTCTGGCATTGAAGCTGTATTGCTGAGATTTTTTTTCCCTCTTTGGGTTTGTGGCCTGTGCTTCCAAACCTGTCTTGTAGAGAATAAAGACATACTTTGTTGCAGTGGCTGTGGTAGCATAATGCTGTGGCTGTGCTCAGAAGCAACAGAGCGGCATGTACAGACAGTTGTGGAGAGAACACTGATGGCACACAGAACAGCACCTGCGTGCATTTGGTCTATGAACTGTCCATCACGAGAAAGTTTCTAGTAGATTTCGTAAAAATGTAAAGTCAGTTTTTGGGGGGGTTTTTTTTTGGTGCCGGGGATTGAACTCAGAGGCACTTGACCACTGAGCCACACCCCCAGCCCTATTTTGTGTTTTATTTAGAGAGAGGGTCTCACTGAGTTGCTTAGCACCTCACCTTTGCTGAGGCTGGCTTTGAACTTGCAGTTTTCCTGTCTCAGCCTCCTAAAGTGCTGGGATTACAAGCGTGTGCCACCGCGCCCAGCTCTAAAGTCAGTTTTCCAGACAACATTTATTCATATAAAAAATAATACTTAAAAACAGATTTACAGCTTCTCATTCAAACTCAATACCTGAAGGTCTATACTTCAGTCTCTGAACATTCTAGAAACTTTGCATTTTCCATACCTTTTGTTGGTAGCCTTCGAGGATTTAATTCCCCTCTGTCAGTTGCCTTCAAATTAGCACTCCTCGGGTCTGATGAAGAGAAACTACATACGTGAGACTTGTTTCTGAGAGTCTATTTTTCATAAAGCTCCAAGTTCACTTGAAAATAGCAAATAAAGAACCACATGGAAATCAGAGAGTTCATGGGAAATGTGCTGATGTTGCTGGAAGATAAATACCAGGTTCTCCATCTCATTTTTTGGACTGTGGGAGAATTAAGAAAGGAGAGGCGGGGAAGGGAGGGAGTTGTTTCAACAGGAATTGTCAGGAACTGAAAGCTACAATGTTTTTGTGTTGCTGCATACAGAGGAGTAATTATTTGGGTACCCACCAAAAAAAAAAAACATTTTTCTTTTAATATTATTTTGGTAGTCACATAGTTATGATTTATTTTGGAATCTTTGTGTTGAAAAAAATAGTTTATTATTTTATGTCCCCAGTTAAAGAATATGGTCTGGGGTATTTGTAACTGGATTGTGCCTTGTAAATTTAGGTAGCTGACTGCCGTATTATTCTGCTGCTTATTGTCAGAAACCAAGATTCACAAAACTACTAACTTTCAAAATGACCACTCAGAAGAAAGTTCTAAACAAAAATTTTTTCAGCAAAAGAAAAAACCCAGCAACAACTGTTGGCTGGAGTCTGATCAGTAAACTTGCATGTGTGTTTGTTTGTTTGTTGCAGTGCCCCATTTTCTCTTAATTATCTCCATTAAGAAAGACTACAGAGTGTCTTTAAGTTAGAGACTTGGGAAAGTGTTGTGATGAAGCATATCAAGTAGCCCTGTGCAGACGCTGAGGCTCCGAACTGTGTCTGGACCAATGTATTGTGCTGCTATCCTTCTGCATTCTTGGTAATTTTAATTCTACAGGGTAGAAATTTATAGTCATTATAAGAAAGAGGATAATATTTATGTTAGATGGTAGTCGTTTCTTTTAAAATAACAAATGATAAGACACATTTTAGGTATCTGGATTTTTCAAGAATTTTGTTTGTTTTAATCTTTTCTGAAATAGGCATTTGGCAAGATACTGTTTTTCTTTCAGAAATCTCATGTTTGGATTTGGCCTTTAGCCATAGTGTTGTTTTTAATATGTAGACTTTCTTTCATTTCTTGGAAGTGGGTAAACAATTCTGAGTGTGAATACCAGAAGAAAGAGAGCTGAATTGCCAGACTGATAGTACCAGGGCTGCTGTTCCTGCTGTGGCAGGAGAACCCTCAGAGCCCTGGGCTGAGGCTAGCTGGTGGCAAGTAGAGGGCGGCCTCCCAGCCTGAGCCAGAGGAAGGAAGCTCTATCTTGGAAGTGAATGGGAGGCGGCCAGCGCTTCTTCAGGGCATCCTTCCTGCCAAGGAGGGTGTAAGCTACTTGAGAAATTAAAGTCTAGAATAATTAGTGAAGAACAAAAGATAAAGTCAGACAAGATAGTTTTGAAGATGGAGCCCCTGATAGGTCCAGTCCACACAGGAGCTGGAGCCAGACAACAGGAAAATGGCTCCCGAGGTTTATTTAAGGGGAGACATCAAAGGCAGGGATAAGGTTTCAAGGGCCGAGTCTTGCTTCCTGAAGTCTTGCAGTCAGCAGGTTGATTGGCACCTTGGCAGGTCACACCCAGCTCGGGGGCTGTGCGGCTGCAGCCGGTCACCCCATCTCTGGTGCTATGTGGGATCTTTGGCAGAACTGAGGAGGAAGTTCGCCTGCATCAGGCAGTCTATCCCTGTGGGGGTTCCGCGGGTCTTCCCAGTGCTAGACCTGTCCCCTCACTGGCTGCACTGCGTCTGCTGCTGATGTGGATGTGAAGTAGAATCAAATCTTGAAAGTCTTTTGGCCACTTAGGTCTCTGGCCTGACCCTCTCCCTTGATTCCCTCGTAGTGCTTCCATCTGCCAGTCCACGTCACTAACTGACATTGCAGACCTCTTGTGGCACAACATTGAACTACTGGCCTCCGGCCCTGTCTGCCTGCAGTCTCCCTGCACCTGTTACTGCCCTGTCCTTCCTTCCACTTGGCAGCCCCCAGGCCTTCGGTTATCCTTGATCCCACATGCAGCATCTACTCAGTCAGCAAAATTGTTTTGTTTTAAATTTCAAAATACTCAAGAGTCCTTCTGCCTCTGGTCCCCTCTATCACTCTACTGTGGGTCAGGACCCCTCTGCAAAAAGCTGGGTGTGGTGGTACACACCTGTCATCCCAGCAACTCAGGAGACTAAGGCAGGAGGATCACAAATTTGAGGCCAGCCTAGACAACTTAGCAGGACCCTGTCTCAAAACCAAAAGAGCTGGGGCTGTAGCTCTGGTGCATCCCCTGGGTGCAGTCCCCAGCACCAGGGGTGAGGAGTTCCACTCAGGACCTCTGCATCGTGATGCTCACAAGGGCAAGGCCTCCTGTCTGTCCTGTTCATCGCTGAGTCTCCTGTGCCAGGAGCAGTGCCTAGCACGTAGTAGGGATCTGATAAATGTTGAATGAATGAATTCAGGAGCTCCTTTGAATTATTGATAATTAAACTGGAGGTTACTCTTGAATGATTTCAAATATAATTTTATCTTTTCTGAATAAGATGAGAATGTTAAGTCATTTTGCAAGTCTTTAGTTTGTTTGGCTGATAATATCTGCCTTTTATGAACTACTTCCTAGATACTGGGTGCTGTTTAAGACACTCTAGTATTTAGTCCTCAGACAGATCTGTGAGGTAAAAGGAATCTATATTTTACAGATAAGAAAGCCAGTATACAGAGAAGTAACTTGACCAAGGCCCCAAAATGATTAATTTGTAGGAATGAGATTGGGCCCCAGAATAATGTGAGCAGAGCACTGCCCTCCTTTTCTTGGACAGAGCATGTGTCCAGCTCTCGTCATACTGACCATTTCTTTCTAGAATAGTCTTTAAAAGCCACAGAAATACATTAACCCTGAAATCAGTGTCACCTCACATGAAATGCTTGGTTCTCATGAGTCAAGCAGTCCATTTGCTTGCTGCTTTACATTGTTCTCATTTCTGTTTCTATAAAAAGAAAATTACATGCAATCCCCTTAATATGTTGTATTGTTTAGTGATGCTGACCTGGGTTTTCAGACTGGCTTTTCTTTTGAAAGCATCAGTCACTTACCTGAGTACTCATAAAAATAGTGCTATATCTCTGTGCAAAAACTAACAGTTTATAAAGCATTTCATTTCTCTTTCACCTTTTATCGCCTGATCCCAGTAGCAGCCTGTGAGAGGGTGACAAGGGTATTACCTCTCAGAGGAGAAGCCTAAGGGTCCCCAAGGAGGAGGGCAACACTTGGCTGGCATTTCTTCTAATGAGGACTTTGATGGCCACTAGAAACCGTGGAAGAGTTAGCTCTGGTGGGACTGGTGGCTATGCAAGCCCTTTGGTGAGGCGTGGAGGGTGCATTTAAGAGGCCCAGGTTGGAGGCCTTTGGGAGGCTCCTGCAGTAGAAGAAAGGACACAGAAGTAAGTGGCAGTGAGACTACTGAGCAGGTTGTTCATAAGCTCGGGAAATACAGGAGAGTATGCCTGATACAGTGAAGTCGTCTTCAGTCTATTAAAAACTATGTTATCCTCTTGGCTTCCAGTCTATATTGACATTCTACATTTTGAAACAAATTTATAGAAGGGCCATTTGCAGCTACAGAGGGGTAGGTGGGGACGGTCTGACAATAGGCTGGCTTTGGGGATGTCCCTGGGTTGCCAGAACTTGGTGAATGGAATTACGAGGTTGGAACTGACAGTGGCACTTTCCCCAGCAGCAGTACTGGTCCAGGGAGGGGAGTGGCCAGGTGGTCCTCCGTTGGCAGCACCCTTGCCCCCCACACTCATCTTCCAGCCCTGGGGTTCCTCGTGGTCTGGGATGGCACCCCATCATGTGTTTTTCCAGTTCTGCCCACTTTATTCTCAAGAAAAGTTGGGAATTTATATTTAAAAAACATTTTGAATAGCATTTTTCTTATTAGCTTTCTATTCAACATTGAAAGTGATAATCCACAGATAAGCTACTTACCTATTCTATATTCTAGTCTCACAAATTTAATGTGATTGATTTGATCTTCAAATGACGGTTTTCTTCTGACCAGTCTTAGCATCTAAACAGTGTCAGCTCTGAACATATCAGTCTGTTATTTTCTTCCATCTTTATGGCCATTTTAGTTTTAAAATAATGTTGTAAACTGATCTGAAGATGTTACTAACTTTTAAAATTGGTAGTTTGTGGGTTCACTGTCAATAGTGAGGACTTTGCTCTGGATTTCAGAGACTATTCCTTGGTATGGGTGTGTTGATTCTCTGGAGGTCGTTCCACTGCTGTTGATTTATGTACTTCTGCCTGCAGTTGTATTTCCGTTTGCTCTGTTATTTGTTATCTTACTTCTACATTTGATACTCCTTTTCATGTCTTCCTGAGAAAGAATCATGAGAATTCATTTTCTGCCTTTGTGACCTCACTTTAGAATATTGTCCATGCATTTTATGGTGAAGCTGCATGATAAACTAGTTTTTTCAGTCCCAGAATGGCATGAATACACATTTATTGTGCTCTTCCCATAGCATATTTTCTTTGTACATTATTAAGAGCTGGTTATTTCTAACTGTCCTCATTGGTGTATCCGAGCCTGGGCCGAGGTGCCCGTCCATTCCAGTACCACTGCTGCTTCCTGGCCTCTTTGTCCTCCTGCTTCTCCTGACTGCCTTCCCTGGGGCCTGCTCTCATCTTCCCAGCATCTCAGCACCAGATCCCACTGTCAGGTCTTCTGGTCAGTTCATGTGGACTTTGGATCTTGCCAGATTCAAGAATTACGATCATTCTGAATCATTTCTCTTACTTTTTTTTTTATAACTCTGGTGATACCAAAGGAGGACAATGAGCTCCCTCCCCACTAAATTTCCATGAGTTAAACCAGTTAGATAAATATGTAAAAGATGGAATCCAATTTACCTTACACACATAACACATGCACACATACAAATAGAAAGTCTCTCATGTTAGAAATAGGAAGAGCAGGGGACAGCATTTACACATGTGGAAGTCTGGGGCTGTCGCTCAGTAGTAGAGCACTTGCCTAGCACATGTAAGGCCTTGAGTTCAACCCCAGCACTAGGAAAACAAAAACATGAGACAGGTAAAGAAGAAAATCTTCAACAGAAGAGGAGTTGGTCTGGCTGCCTATAGCACATCCCCAAGAGATCTCAGTACCCAGTCCTGGGTACAGGACAGGGCCCATGGGCTTCTTCCAGTGGCCATTACAACTGTCAGCTCCAGTGCCCTTGCTCTGATTCCACAGCACTGTGCAACACTAATGACTACAGAGCTTGCAGTTACAGGGAATTTGGCAGAAAGGAATGTACTAGCTAGGCATCTCGGGGGAAGTGTCTGGTCCACTAGCATTTGTGGCTCATTTTGAATTCATATATTGGCATCCATAATTATCAATACTAATATTAATAGCAGCAGCATTTCTTAATTTTTTTGTGAGTTTATTCAGATTGAAACCGTCTCCAAGGCCTGATTAGTCCTGAGGTGCTAGAGTTTTTCTGGATCTGCAGACTGGGGGCCAGACTTGGGTGCTTGTCCACTGTGCCCTGCAGGGATCCCCAAGGTCATTTAAGCAGCTCTTGCCATACCTGCAGACCACAGCAGAAGCACGTGCCAGGACAGCCAACACAGGACCCTGGTCACTGAGGCCAGGTTTGTGGGAGAAGTCTTGGCTTTAGGAAGGTATCTTCCACATGGTCATCCAGGAACTCCAGGTTAGATAAAACTGAAATTCTAACCTGTTATTTGTTAGTTTTTGTTGTTCTGTGCATTCTTTAGAATGAATTTTCTCATCTCTTGGACAAGAGGCACTGACTTGTTATTAGTTCTACAGGTGTAATTTACATACATAATTCATACTGTGAACATTTCTACCCTCTGCTCCCCGCCCACAGGCAGCTCTTGGTGTTTGTCATGGGATGTAAGCCCTCGGTCATTCTCTAGGCCTCAGTTCTTCCCAGTCACTCATATTCTGAGAGGAAATACTATGTTACTGTTGAAATCTATTCTTTTTAATGATTGCAAAGATGTATAGGAGGAAAAAAGAGTGGAGTGGTCTATAGAAATTAACCTTGTTAATGTTAACACAAATTATTAACATTAAAAAAAGCTGTTTAGGTGTCGACAGTTAATCTTTGTAGAATATGTTGGTTTGAAATACCTGGACTGCTATTAAAGGTTTAAGGTTTTACAGTTATAATTCTGTCCTTAATTTGAGTTTGGGACCAAGACCACAGGGAGTGTTGAATGGAGGCCCCTTCTTAGTGGACTGAGTGCTTTCATGCCGTGTGATTGGGCTCTTGGGCATGTTTTCATTAGGAATCAGGATGAACGTTATCCTTTATATATCATTGATTAGGGATTTGAGTTCTAATATCCAAGATGAGATTTAATAGCTCCTCGGCCCTTGTCCCTTTTGAGTGCCAAGTAGCTGCTCTGAGCTGATAACCAGTCATGTCCTAGATATGCTGGCCTGGAAAAGAGGCATGTGCTTCAGACCTATTAGGCCATGGCTGCTGATACTGAGAAAGTGCTCGGTACAGCGTTGCCATTATGATGGGTTAGAGAGGCAAATTGCTAAATTCATTCTAAGTCCTTCAGTTTTGAAATATCAGTAAGTCATTTTGTTATGCAGATAGACTGAGTGTAGAAAGAGGCTGGCCACATTTAGCTAGAATATTTTAATTGCATCTAGTTCCTTTATCCTGATTTCATTTTTGTAAGACTCAAGGAAGAAAAAAATAATGGCTGTAATTTTAAATAAGCATTCAATTATAAGTAAAGAGCATTTTTGTGTCTGTTACCATAGTTACCCAGCAGCCTTCTTGTGGTTCTGGAGAAAATGGCCTCTGTCATTCAGAATATTCCAACGAGTTCCTTTGGGAAAAGGAGAGAGGAGAGGGTGTATAGGAGGGGTCCCCCACCCTAGAAGCAGCAGACATTACTGACCACATTGTTTTTGCCTCTGAGTTTTTACAGAGTCCTCCACTGAGTGGTGCTGCGTTTGAGAGTGGGGGTTTTCTTTTAGTTGCAATATAAATGTTAGCTGACTTCACTGAGTGTGTGTCAGAATTGTATTCAAACTTTGGAAATCTGCCATTTACACGGGTGCTGCTATATTATTGCAGGATCTTAAAATATTTAAGGAAAGCAAACATTAGACATTTCCTCTATTTGCAAACACCAACTGTGTCTCAGAAGAATGAAATTAGGCAAATAACAATGAGACCGAATTTTTAATTCAAAGAAGCCAGAAGCGATGGTTTCTGTGCGGGAAGAAATGGGAGGGAGCGTGCACCAACCCCAGATCTGTGCCTTTGCTTGTAGAATCATGCAAACTTATCTAAAGTTCGATTCTCTTGTGGTTTGGGGTTGGGTAGGGGTTACGTTTTATCTTAGGCTGTATTTTGCTGAAAGATGCTTTTTCTCTGGAGACCAGCAGGCTGTTGGGTCCTTCCTGGTAAAGGCGAAGCTATTGGAATCGATGTGTAATTTGGAAGAATTGGATGGAACAGGTTGGGGAAATGAGTCATAAAGGTTGGCAGAATGAGAGGGAGGGACAGGGAAACTTAGACATGCTCCAAGAGGGAGCTGTCTTCTCTGCTGTCAGCAGTATTCTCCTCCCTTGAGCCCTTGACTCACCTCCTCAGTCCCTCTCTTCTGTGACCGCCATGCTCAGTGTGTTTTCTTCAGGTCTAAGGAAGGTCCTGGCCTTCTGGAGCCCCACAGAAGTTCTTGTTGCTAACTTAAACTGATGAAGCAACATACCGAGCACAATTAGAAAAACTTACAAAATTGAAGAACATTTAACATTATATTTAGCCACTACTCAGAACTACCGTTCCACCATAAAATCTTCACTGAAATGGTCTGAAGCTGGCAAACATCTAGGGGAGGCATTTTTGGCATGTAAAAGCCTCTCTGTTGGTGATTCTCAGGAGGAGGCAGTCCCAAAGGCCGGGGCCGTCCTTAGACCTGAAGAAAACATGCTGAGCATGTCTTGGCATTTTCATTCTTTTCTTGTCCACCAGGTCTCACATCATAGGCCACATGTTCCCTCCACTTGAAGCCAAAGCAGAACAGCACTGGAACAGGGCGTGCCCTAGCCTTTTTCTTAGGAATTATGTAGCCACTAGGCTCTCTCGAGCAGCCAGGCCTCCTGGCGGAAGTAACCCCTGTGGAGTTCAGAAAACGGTAGCGCAGCGCAGCTCACACTGCCCACACTGCCCTTCTCCCTGGGCTTTTGGAGGGCCTGTGAGATGCTCGAGTGCGGTTTAATAGTTCTGGAGCCCGGTCCCCTGGTCCACAGTGGAGACTCTCCCCATCTCCAGGGTCCGTCTCTGTCAGGTCGTGTGCACCATGAGAGCTATTTCGATTTCAGTTCTCTTTGTCTCTGCTTTCATTATTTTTCCTTTGTTGTGTTTAATGTATCCTCAAGAGCCACTGAGTCCATTTTTAGACTAAGGCTTGTGTATAAATCTCTTAAAAGATATGCCTGAAAAGTTTTATTTTCTGATAAAGAATCTCAACAGCTGGGAGCAGCTTAAACAATCTCAGTGACATTTTTTGGAGGTTTCTATTTTCAGTTTGAATCCTGCCTGTACCTCCTGGGGCATGTAAGGTTCCTACCAGAAAGTTCTTTGGCTGTGCAGACTATATGCCCAAGTTCAGTCCATCTGATTAGTCATGTCTATACCCAAAATAGATGGTGTCCTAATTGTTTCCCTGTCCAGAAGTTTGGTGCTAAATGGGCCTTGGGGACCATCTGCCTTTGCTGTTTTGAGGTCCTGCCTTATAGTGAGAACTGTTGCTGTAGCTTTTTCTTATTCGTTCAGAAGCCAACTAAAATATCGTAATGCTGTTATTTGCCTGACTTTAATGTTGATTGGAATGGACTGTAAAGGCTATTGTAAAACTTCATTTTAAAATAAGTGGTCATCAGGCACAGATCTAGTGGATGTCATTATGGAACAGATGCAGCCAACTGGGATTTGAGTCCTCTAGGATCCAGCACAGCTTCTTACATGGCCAGAGGAGAGGAGTGTGGAAAGGGCTATGAAGCAGTGTTCTCGGCAGCCCCACACTGCTGGGACTTGTAAAGGTGAACTGCTTAATTGTGCTTTGCCACACGTGCCACACAGTGATGTGTGTGTGTTTATAACCAAGGTGGATGTGGGCGTGGTGCACTTCACACCCCTGGTGCAGCCCAGGATAGAGCAGCCGTTCAAGCTGGTGGAGAAGGTCGTTCAAAACGCATTTCAGTTCCGGAGGAAATACTGCCACCACGGACTCGGGTAAGTGTGCCCCTCCTCTCTGGCCTTAAAATTCCTAAAGTATCCGTGGCTCCTGCTCTCTGATTAGCTGGAACCCTGTGACAAGCAAACCAGGGCCGCCTTGGTTTGCCTCAGAGGCCACTCCCAGGCTTGCTGCTGACCCAGTCCCAGGGAGGTGGTGGGTTCTCAGGATGGGACAGAGGCAGACCATGGCTTTACCATGCTCTTTGCACCAGGTTGCCATCTCCCTTCTTAAAGGACACACTTGGCACCTAGGAAGCAGATGTAACTTCTGAGCAGCCAAAATGAAGTGGCAGGCTGTTTTCCTGTGAGCACACTTGGTCCTGCTCTGCTCGCTGCTCCACATAGGAAACGAGGCACTGAGCCCTGGTTTAGAATCCGCATACCTCAGTGGACCTGCAGTTACCCCAGTGATACCCTGTAGCCAGTGAGGGTCACTTACAGTCTAAGGAGGCTGAGAAGGGTGTTCTATGAAGATTTCCACCTCATGTGGGCCTCACTGAGCTGTTGAAAGGGACGCGGCTTTATGGACACACATTCTCATTCCAGGACCTCCTTGCACAGCTCCACTCCACTCCTCTCCCTTTCCAGTCATGTGAAGTGTCCCTTTAGCACATGAAATTACTTCAGGTACTGCCAGGCAGGCATTCCACAAAACCTCTTCTCTGACGGCAGTTCTAACTCTCAGCCTGCCGTTTGCTGATTCGGGTTTGACTCACGCAGCCACACCCGATAGCCCTGATTGACAGTTGGGAAGCATCACAAAAAGTACATCCTGCTTTTAGAAATCCTGGAATTGGTCTGAGCGTAAAGCTGGCCCTACTGTTGCCACAGCAACCTCCCTGCAAAGTGACGGGCCCCATTCGTTTCAGTACACAGTCCTCTCTATGGATGTGGACAAGTATTGTGACCCGCTTTGGCTTGTTGGTGTCCTTCAGTCACACCGCAGCACACAGTGGTCCCAGATGTTAGAGCCATTTATCAGACCCCTCTGCCCTGAAGCCAGATTCAGTGATCGAGGTCACCTCACCTGAAAGTGTGGGGACAAGCAACTACTGTTGAGGACACTCAGCCTCTACTTGCCTTAACACCTCCCAGGCCATTCGGATGAGCTCTGTAGACTGAGGTCTGAGAGAAGAAAAGGAGGCCAGGCACATCTCCTCTCGGTGTTTCAAGCAGCTGGTTTCATTCTTTTAAAATAGTCACTCCATTTGGTTAAATGCAATTTAAAATACTTTGAAACACTTTTAAAATGCTTCAAAAATATCTTAAAGAGGGGAAGTAACTGTTTTCACATCAACTATATTCTAGCTTCAGCTGGGTGCGGTGGCGCATGCCTGTAATCCTAGCACTTTGGGAGGCTGAGGCAGGAGAATCGCGAGTTCAAAGCCAGCCTCAGCAACAGGGAGGCGCTAAGCAACTCAGTGAGACCCTGTCTCTACATAAAACACAAAATAGGGCTGGGGATGTGGCTCAGTGGTCGAGTATTCCCGAGTTCAATCCCCAGTACCAAAAAAAAATAAAATGTTCTAGCTTTGCAAAACAGTCACTCTCTTGGGGTAAATTCAAATTATAGAGAAAACTGGAGCTTTAGTACCAAAGAAAACAGATAACCTTCATCAAAATTAGAGGCAAATCAAAACATACTTCTGCAAGAATGCAGCTGAGGGGGCTGGGATTGTAGCTCAGCAGTAGAGCGCTTGCCTCGCATGCGTGAGGCCCTGGGTTCGGTCCTCAGCACCACATACAAAGCAATAAAATAAAGACATTGTGTTCATCTACAAATAAAAAAAAAAAAAAGAATGCAGCTGAGCAGATGTGAGTGTACCAAGCTAGCTTCGGATACTTTTTGGACACACCCACCTTCCAAGGCAGGGTGCATCTACCTCTGATGGGTTGTATCTCTTGTAACTCAAGAGGCTCCAGTGGCCTCTGTCACTCCCTCAAGGTGGCAGTTGCCAGGAGCCCTGTCATTTTCAAGAGTAGGAGATGTCATGATTCACAGAATTTAAGTAAAATTCTGTTTTTTCCTCCTTCCCCTCAGAATGCTGTTCCCTGCAGCTCAGCGCCTGGAGAGCACTGGAAGGCTCTTGCACTTGGCAGACATAGACCCCATTCTTCGCCCTACCCAGCTCTCGGTTTTGCACTTTAAGAACCTCTGTGATGTATACAGAAAAATGTGTGACGAAGACCCACAGCTCTTTACTTATAATTTCCGAGAAGAACTCAAGCAAAGTAGAAACGAAAATCAGAAAAAAGACAGTGACAGGGACAGCTGTGGTCTCTAGTCAGGCTCACAGCCCAGTAGGTGGCCTCCTTGTGTCCTCATCTGCCTTCACAGAATGACAGTAAAATACCAATGATCAGATGACATGTTCCTTTTACTGTACAACTTGGTAAAGAAAATAAATATCAAGATACAGTACCAGCTTTCTTTTAATATATACTGCATAGATATGACATGTTTAGTATAAACAGCATCTATTATAACCTTACAAAAAATGAAATCTCTGCACATTGTGCCCCTAGACCACATTAAAATAACTTAAATTTGCTTTAAATAAAGCAAAAACTAACAGCTCAAAGAAAATGCCCAGAAGCTTGGGGGCGGGGGAGAAAAGGACCCCGTTAAAGCTATTAATCACTACTTCCCCAACCTCATTATTTTCCACATAACTTAAAATAAAATTTCATTCTAATTATTTTAAGGATTCTAAATCATTTTGATACCTGCTCAAAAAGGGATATAAACTACAGATTCTGACCAGTTTAATCTGGTTTTCTGGTCCACAATAAATTAAAATAACTTAAATCTTTACAATGATTTTGTGGGAAAATACATACTGCACAAAACCCAGTGGTGGTCTTTCTGCAGTTTCCACTTCACCAGTTTAAAAGTCCAGCATCAGTGTCACCCGCATCTGGATGGAACTGCACTATGATTTTCCGTGGGTCTCTGTTTCATAAAAACACTCCTCGCTGACAACCGAAGTTAAGCTCTGGACACTGAATTCTCGCTCTAAAACCGAATTTAGATCAATGTTGGCATGTTCAGGTTGACTGTCGAGGGACTGGTGACGAGTCTGTGCCTTGAGCAGAGTCCCTCTGTCCCTCTTGGTGCTGTTTGCTTTTCGTTTAATGGGGCAGAAGTGGGCCCGGACCAGCTTGGGCTGCTCCCCTCCCTTCTGGCCCTCGCCAGCCCCGGTGCCCTGCTGTTGGTCAGCCGGGAGTGGGTCAGGGTCCTCGGAGATTCTGAGTCTCTGGAACCGAATTTCGATGTCCTTGGTAGGGCTGCCCTGGTTCAGAGTCTGGTGGCAGTCCTCATCTTCATCACTCAGAATATCACTCTCTTTGATGAGACTGTCTGGAAACTCTGCCGGGCCAACGTGGGGGTCCCTCCCAGGAGCCACGCTCTTGCAGTCCTGCCTGCTCTCAGCCACGGGGCAGCCGCTGCTCTGGGTGCCGCTGCTCAAACTGCACTCGTCCGAGTCCAGAGAGTGGCCTTTGCTGGACTCGCTGGGCCACTCACTGCTGGCAGAGGTCCTGAGGACTTTCAAAGACCTGGACGAGGCTGCAACGAGAAAAAGCACATTTCTCTCCCTTTTTGACACAGAGATTACACAGTGTGCAGTTTGATTCGTAGGGTATGAGATGTAACATCTTAATTACTTAAGATTTTATTGTATTGTTTGAAATCTATTCTCATCTATCTTGGCATTTAGACAGAAATGTGTAAATATTGCAAGCATGGAAATTTTTTATTTATGTTCATTGGAAATCATAAGTTAGGGGAAGTGAGCTTTTTTATTACTAGAGCTTCATTATTTACATAAAACAATAAACTATAAGCTACTATATGGCCTAGAATTCTTGTTTTGCCAACAAGTAAATTGAGAAGTTAACCACTAATAAAATCTAGGTTCCATTCTTTGTAATCTGATAATCAAGATCACACCATCTTTCTCTGTATACCTTGTTTATTTCCCTTGCTCAATTAAAAGCAGAAATATGTTCTTTATCTTTCATAAGAACTCACTCTCTGGAATCTCTAAGCAACTTTCAGAGTCGGCATTATGCATGTCGAATCCTGTGTGTGTCATTTTGTTCTCCTGGGTTGGTAGGGGAAAGGAGCTTGCAGTTGAAGTTTTTCCAGACAGTAGCTGTGTACTGTTTTTTGATGGGAGGGCTTATTTTGACAATAGAGAAAACGCTCAATCTGAAGAGATTAAACTACAACTAAAAAAGACATTTTTAGTTTTACAAAATGGGTGATAACAAGAACAAAAGGTGAAACAGTGAATACAGAAGGTTCTGAAGACTGATACTAAAATTTTGGAAACAAAGCGGCAGAGCAGAACCTAGAGTGGTTACCTGCTGGCTTATTGACTGGGTAGAATAAAAAATCAGGTTCCTTGATCTTAATTCATTGAGTATTGGCCCTCTAGATGCCTGGTGCCATTCTGAACCCTGGGGATACGCAGTAAGTAGAACAGTCCCTGGGCTCATACACACCTTGGAGGAAGAGGCCCGCTAGTGAATCAGGACCCTGGGAGAGTGGGACTCAGGCTGGAGGTGGGTGCGCTTCCTAAGAGGCTGGCTGCAGCAGGGGCCACGTTGGATCTCTTAAGGAAATGAAGCTTCCCCTGGGCATTGACAGTGTGACCCAGAGCTGGATGACAAGAGCATCCCCCACCTCCCACTATGTGGTGGATAAACAGCTGCAAAATTCTCACCTAATTTGGCTGAAACTGGAACGCGGTTCTTCAGCGGAACCAGACGCTCCTTGCACGCCTTCTCCAGAGGTAGCTCACACTTGATGTGACGCCTGAAGTTTTCCCGCAGAATAGAACGGATCACCTTCACGATGCTGGTTTTGCTCTCGCTGTCGCTGGGGAGTGAGGACACAGCGATGGTGTGCAGGGTTCCCTTAGGTGCCCCTCTGCCTTTGTCAGCCGTGCCCTTCAGCACCAGGCTTGATTGGCAGCAAGACACCCTCTCTGCCTGGCTGTCCCCACTTACAAAAGGAGGCGAGCAGTGATCTCTTTGAGGCTTAGGTACATATGCTTGATCAATGTAACCCTCGCTGGGCCTTCAGTGGCTCTCTTTCAGGGGTGGGTGTGACCCTAATGTCATTAAAACTCAGATGGGCATTAAAACTCGGCTTTCTAGGAGACAGTTCTATCTCATTTTCACTGGTTTAAATTTTTGAAAGTCAGAAATACCTGCAGCACAATTGGAAGATGGTTTCTGGCCGTCCTTCTATTTCTGACTTTGTGTGGATCAGCTCCCATATGGAATTATTTTCTGTTCCTGTGTAAAAAGAAAGGGAAACAAGAGTCTACGATTTTTGTCACATGCCATGCTTGAGAACCTTTGTGAAGCTTAACACTCAAGATTTTAAAAAGTCAAATAGTCCCAGTCCTGACTCATCATTTTCTTCTGTGGCTCAGGCTGTGTGTGATTTTCATGAATAGTTACGAAAAGTGATATGCTTATTGCCTACAGTTTGTATTTCCTGCTGAAGTTTTCCAGCTATCTGATCCTGCCTTTTCCATTGCTCCAGGAAAAAAGTCTTCACATGTATCCTCTTCTTCCACCCTTCTTGGCATTTTGGAAGAAAGTGCTTGGGACCTGGAGGTAACTAAATGGGACCAGCACATCACTGCACGCACCAGCCTGTGGCCCTTCTGTCATCTGAGGCACTGCCACCAACACAGGTTATTCTGGAAGGGTCTCTGAACATTTTCCAGGGCCAAAGATTTTTTTTAATTTTAGGATATCAGTAATGTTGGGCTGAAGCTGGGCATGATGGCACCTGCTTATAATCCCAGCAGCTCTGGAGGCTGAGGCAAGAGGATCACAAGTTCAAAGCCAGCCTCAGCAAAAGCGAGGTGCTAAGCAACTCAGCGAGACCCTGTCTCTACGTAAAACACAAAACAGGGCTGGGGATGTGGCTCAGCGGTCGAGTGCCCCTGAGTTCAATCCCTGGTACCCCCTCAAAAAAGGAAAAAGAATGTTAGGCTGAAAAGAGAAACATTGAAAACTTGATCATGAAAATAAAGTGACCGAGCGCGGCACTGTCAGAGGAAACTATCTGCCGGCATCTGGTTTCTCCCAAAAGTCTGTCAAGAAACAAAAGAAAACCTCTTGTCCTTGTCCTTCCCTATAAAGTAAAACACACCACTGGGCACATGGCTCAGTGGCAGGGCGCTTGCCTAGCATGCCCAAGGCCCTGGTTCAGTCCCCAGTACCACAAAAAAGAAGAGACAGAAACGTATCCCCAAGTCCTGCGGTTTGGAAGTGCCCCCCACAGACCAGACCCATGTGCTGACGGCCTGTTTGCCAGCCTGTGGTGCCACCGGGGGCAGCGGGTGGGGGCTTTAAGAGTGGGGTGCAGTGGGAGGAAGTCAGGGCATGGGGTGTGCCCTGCCTCAGTCCCTTCCCTCCTCTGCTTCCTGGCTGCCAGGAGGTGAGGCCTCCTCCCACCGTGAACACTGTGCCCACACCTAGACAGGCACCTCTGACACAGGAGCAAAAATGAGTCCCGATGGCTGGCCCTCAGCTGTTTTGTCACAGAAACAAAGTGGGCGAGCACTGTCTCCTGCAGCTTTCTTCCACAGTCCATTTCCTGGCACCGCACAGCACGGAACACTTACCTGCCGAGTTCCCCAGCCTCACTTGAAGCGCAGATATGGGAATCAACCAGCGGAATTTGAACGGGTCCAAGTCAGCAGAGCTGTGCGCAGGTCGGGAATTTGAGGGCTGCAGGAGAAAGCCCACAGGAAAGAGGGTTAAGGAGCTCTCCCTAGGGAGCAAGGGTGAAGTCCCTCTGTGCAGGCAGGGATGTGCCGGGTCCAGGACACAGGAATAGGGAATGCATCTGGTTCTCAGAGACCTCACAGGTTGGGGCCCAGGGTTCCAGGTCTCCAGGCCAGAGCCACAGCCAGCCCTGAGCACCTGCTGCTGCTGAGGGCATGTGTCCACTGCTGAGCTCTGACTTGGGGGCCTGTGGGAGCCTGTGTTTTGAGCCAAGGTAAAAGGTATTTTAAAACAAGTTACATGGACTCCAATGTGTGTGGAACAAACATGGGCCATTTTCTATATAGGCCTCCACATGGGTATTTTCTACATCTTTTAAAGCAGATTTCTGTGGGGAGACTCAGAAATGCCCTGAATACCTGATTTCATTAGTTCCCCTCAGAGTAAGTACTATCAGCCTGTGAGACCGCGGCACTTAGCGAGCTTTCTAGTTGAACATTGTAGGAGAGCGAGCTGTGGAGAGGTAGCTTTAATTAAAAGTGATTCTTGTCTTACCAATTTCTTTTTTAGTTTGCAGTTTTCTTTATAAACCAATATGACAGCTCTCTTAAAAACTAAAAGGAAAAGAGAAAGAAAAGCCATTATTTGGTAGAGACTCTTCCAAGGTTAAACTAGTGCTGAACATTTTGCTACAACAAAGCTCTTCAAGCTTGGGAGTCTAAGATCCCACCGTAATCCCAGCACCAGGGTGAGTAAACGGTGCTGCCTTCTGGTTATCCTGCGTGGAGGTTCCTGCTTATAAAAAGCTGTCCTGAAGCAGGACCTGGCATTGCATATCTTCCTGGTTTAACTGGAGGCTGAGGACATGGCGTTCATCTCAGTGGTGCTACACTCTCTATACCTGCTCTCCCGACTCTCAGAATTGAGAGATTTTGAAGTGCAGCAAGCTTTTAAGATAGGTTTGAAAACAGCCTTGGGAGATCTGTTTCCATAACCCCATCTGAGCCACGCAGCACAAGGCAAGGCCCTCGTGAAGGGCCAGAGGCTGTGCCAAGACACCAGCAGTTCTGACTCCTGGAAGTCAGCACCTGGCTAGCTGGGTAGGGCTGGTCCAGTTCTTCCTTACTACCTGTCTCTTGAGAGTCTACATTCTTTCTAACGGAATACTAACCAAATACCGTGAGCTCAAGGTCCTTTCTGCCTTTTCCTAGAGACAAGAATGGATTCAGCCAGGAAACTGTAGAGTGCATCAGAAGTTCCCCCATGGACAGTTCTGTTACCTAGATCGTAAAAACAGGAAATAAAGAAGATGGGTTTCCATGTGACTATATATATATAGTCACTTGCTAAAAGACAAGTGCACTAATATTTTTTTTGGTACCAGGGATTGAACTCAGGGGCACTCGACCACTGAGCCACATCCCCAGCCCTATTTCGTGTTTTATTTACAGACAGTGTCTCACTGAGTGGCTTAGTGCCTCTGTTGCTGAGGCTGGCTTTGAACTTGAGATTCTCCTGTCTCAGCCTCCCAGAGTGCTAGGATTACAGGCGTGCGCCACCACGTCCAGCTAAGCGCACTGATTTTTATGGTCCCAGAAACACAGGGTATTAAATAGTGAGGTTTTATAATTTGAGCTAAGCATCAAACTGTTGATAATATGAAAGTGAAATATTTTGCTTCATGCATACTGTGAATATAAGAGGGCCTCATGAGCCCTCTGTTTCTATAATGTTAGTTCCACCAGTGTTCATCTGAAGGGCCTGTGTTAATATCTAGAATATTTACCACCTCTAATCCTTAAACTGCATTAGACTTGATAATAAAAAAAAAAAAGAAGTACCACCATTGAAACTGACCATAATTTAAAAAAAAAAAAACATTAAACTCTGGTTCTTTTCTTGCCATTTTTTACTCAAACTATATTGCCTCGTGTATAGGCTTTAAAAGCACAAAGTTCTAAATTTAAAAATCACAAAAAAGAAATGTAGAAAATGTCAAATTCCATTTGGACTGGCTTAAGTAAGCAGGTAACCACTAATATTTGATGCTCAAAAGGAAAAAATAAAAAAGGAGAAGCCCTCAATTCTCCCCACAGAGTGCTCCCCTTCTTCCCTCTTTCTCCCCTCCCAGCCCAAGAACCTTCTCTCTCTTCTAGCCCCCGGGACTGGCAGACCTCATGCCTAGGGACGGGGACATGTACCCAATGAAGTTACTTCCTTCTAGTTTTCTGTACAGTGCTAACATGTCACTAGGTTACATTTTAAGACCAATATAGTGAATTTCAGGTTAAAAAATGGAAAGTAAATTTTTGGCATTTTCTCCCTCAGGAAAGTACTATCCTAGTAGCCTGTTTGGAGGGTCATCTCAGCCCCATCCACCCAGGAATAGGGCCTCTCTGAGTCCAAAGCCCAGCGAACCTCCTTCTCTGGACCACTCTGGTCTGCTACTAGCTGGTCAAACACCGTCCCGTAGTCCTCGTAGATTTTCTGCATCTCATTGATGTGGCTTGCTACCTTTTCCATTGCCTTTAGTGCTTCTGCAAGATAAGAAACCATGTTTATCACTTTTGTTTGCTTTAAATCTAATGATGAAGGAGCTTGAGAGGAGAGCCACCCAAGACCAGTTCCCACTACCAGCAGCACTGCTCAGGTGCAGCTGCCTAGGGCCCCCTGGAATCTAGTCCTTGCAGTGAACAGCCACATGCCTTTAACCTCAAATTCTTTTAGCAGTGACTAATAGCAGCAGCTAACACTCAGCACTTCCTACTAGGCATGCATCACGAGTGACAAACGTGAATCATCTCATCCCCACCATAAAACGATGGCTATAACCAACCTCATCTCACAGAAGAGAAAACCGAGATGGAGAGTACTTTGCCAGATTCTGGATAAAAACAAGGGGTGGGGTCGGAACTCAACCCAAGACTGGCAGACCTCAGGGCACCTGCTCTTGAAGTTGGCCTCTCCTCCAAGGCCACTTACTTGAATTGAAATCCATGGTTTTTTAATTACCAGTTACAGATGTCTGTGTTATTTGTATTGATAGATGTTTATCACTTTGTATGAGGGCATATGAGGGACAAAATGATTCTGTCAAAGTCAAAAAGCTAAGTTCCAAGACACCTAAAAGTATTTTAACACTTTGTTCTCTGCCAGAAGGGAGGTTTGGAAGGAAGTTATTAACAGACTTTTTAAAGGTCATTGCACTGTATCTGAATCCTAATCATAATTTGTATCTTTACTTGTAGGATTTAACTTCCACATAAAAAATTTGTCTTCATTGCTTATGACCCCAAAGTGTGCTTGTCATGGATGAACAAGTGAAACCACACTCTTCCAGAGCTTATTATTCACTGTTGCTGACCTTTATCAACAACTCTGTGTCTCTCCCCAGGAATTTTATGACGGGGCTAAACTTGACATCCTAGTTTTGATATGTGGAGAATAAATCACTATTTCTTTCCCATCCAAGTGAAGCATCTCTCTAAGGGATCCTCTACTCTGAAATTGCAGGGCCCTGTGTTTTGTCCAGCCAGTAGTTTCAGAGGCTACAGATGGTAACACATCAGCCTGGACTTACTGGGAAGCAGTCTGCCATGGAGCACTTTGTCATCGGCCCCGCTCTGCTCAGAGATGTCCACAAGGTGGCGCCTCCCCCAGTACATAGGACCAGCAGCACCAGGGCAGCCACTGCCAGAGCTTCACAGGAGGCCTGACTTCCTGCTCTGGCAGCCCAGTTTACCAGCCATGTGACCCAGGTAGTTTACTTCAACTCCCTGGGCTTAAGTCACCTTCTCTCAAAGATTTAGATCTAATCATCCCTCCAGAGCAGTCTGGAGCTTCTGCAGGGAGATGACTTTGCCGAAGGACTCTGCATTCTAACGGGATGGTCACATGAGGCTGTCTTCACACACAGCTGCAACCAAGAGCAGTCAGAGCCGTGACAAGCGACTCAGAACACGCCCCTGCACGGGAAGGGTACGCTCGCTGGCCTGGGGTGGGCAGCCCCTCGGCTCATGCTGCCGTCCTCACAGCCTCACCTGTCAGGTGGTAGTGCTCCTCACTCTCATGGTCGGTCAGGGACACGAGCTCCTTGAGCAGCAGAGGGTACTTGAGCACCCTCTGAACTGGCTTGATGAGGTAGGACTCCAGGGTGGAGGAATGCTGCTTGGTGGGATTCCGCGCATCCAGGAAAGCCTTGAAGGCCTTATCGGTTTTAGCTGCAAGCAATGGGGAAAGACCCTTAGGAGAGCTTGGTGGGATGAACTGGATCATCTATGGTGTGTCTTTTCACAGTTTTAGACCATCCACTTCTGTAGTCCTCCTAATGCCATCTTTTAATAACAACCCAAGCACATCAGCGCACCAGGTACCCAGTTACCAACCTGGGATTCAGCTCCACAGCTCTAACGAGTGCCCTGAGCAAAGGAAGCTCACTAGGAAGGCAGAGGAGTGCAGACCCGCACCGAGGTAGGACGTGCGTGTCTGGCTGTAGGGGCACGCTCCACACATGCTCATGGAAGCTCTTCTAGGTGGCGGGAAAGGGAGCTTCAAACAATTCACAAAGCCACAAGCCTGTTATCCAGACCCTCGGCCTTACCCCATGTGCCACGCAGACGGCAAAACAGCCTATGTTTCTGCCACTACCCTCACTAGCACGGTTGATGCATCTCTCCACTTATGTGCTATTTGAAAAGCACCGTCATTTTTTCCTTTGAAATAAGCTGATGAGCACTGCAGCCTAAACCTCGCACAGAGCCACAGCGCCTTTCCATCAGCTTTGGCAGGGAGGACTGCCTTTCTGTTCCATGTCGAGTGCCATTGAAGTGCACACAGGAATCCGGAGGCCCTTGATGGGAGTGCCAGTGGCTACACCAGCTGCCACTTTGGATTCCACCAGGTGGCTTTGGTTGGCCAGCTGTTTGGAATGCAGTGCCCTTATTTGGGGTTCTGTGACAAGGGCAAAATCTTTAGCATCTGGGAGGGGCAGTACCATTTTGAACATGATTTCCAGTCAAGTTGATGGTGAGGTAAACCTCATCTTTATGGCAGAGGAGGAGTTAGGCACTGCATATTTTTATTTTTCTACAGACTACCACACATAAGACGATGTTTGTAGGAGGAAATACCAGTGGAGTCAGACCTCTGTGTAAAGTGACTAGAGACAGTGGATTCTGGCTGGTCTTATGAATTTTAAGTGTCCCAAGACTCCATCTGTTAAACTGGGAGCTTCTGGAGTACTGCACAGCTCTGCGTTTAAACCAAATGCAAAAGCTGCATCCATGGATGGGGTTTAACACAGTGTCAGGAGAAAGCTCTCCATGCCCTCCAGGACAGCGTGCAGAGCAGGACCACTGAAGGGCCGCCTCTGGGAAAGCGAGTTCTTCCCAGTTCCACAGAGACTTCAGTAGTTCACACATGAGTGTAGTGGCAGTTTGTCGCGGCTCCTCCAGCTTACGAAGGTTAACAGCAAAAAAGGCCTTGGTGTTCATTTCTTTCTACCCCATCCAAGATGTACAGTAGCAGATTTTTTTTTAATTGTTTTTAGTTGTTGATGGATCTTTATTTTATTCATTTAGTATTTATATGTGGCGCTGAGGATCAAACTCAGTGCCTCGTGCATGCTAGGCAAGTGCTCACCACTGAGCTATACAGCCCCACAGTAGCAGATTTTGAAAGGATGGGTAAGGAAAGAATCCATGAAATTTAGCAGCAGAGGGCCCCTAGCAAAGCAGCCTCTCTGCTCTAAGGCACACCTGCTCAGTGCTGCCAGCACACCAAAATAAAGTGAAAACTGTCACCATAACTTCTGACACTTTTAAGGCTAAGAGAAGAACCAAATCCATTGAAATCACACTTACCTCTGCTTGTTAAATCCAAATCTACCCTTCATCAAAAGTTAAAAATACAAACAAAAAAAACCTCACATTTTTATAAAAGGTATGCGCTACTCACCACGCTCAAGAACCTTCTGTACTTTAATATGGTTAGCACAGAATCCGCTGTACAATTTAAAGTGGTCTGCATAATAGAGGAAAGAGCCTCCAAGGGAAAACAGCAATTTCTAGAAGAGGAGGAGAAAACGTCAAATCAGACTCAGTTTGCTCCATATGTGAGGGCTTCCAGCAGGTGCAGGCCTACTCCTGGTGTCCTCCTAGGTACCAAAACATGAGTGCCTCAGAAGTCACCCACTGACAAGCCCAGGACTGCTCCACCCACTTGGCAGATGCACAGACCAGATTCCCCCAGTGGACCTTTAGCTTGACAGAAAGGTTTCTGGCAGCAGAGCCTTCTGACATGGTGTCAGAGAGTGCTAAGAAATGCACTGACAAGGTGGGCCACAGAGGGTATCAGGGTGGACAGAGTCTGGAACTCCGGACAAAGGATGCCAACTCTATACATCTGGCCCCCTTTCCACCGCCTCCTGCCTTCTCGTCCCTGGAAGGGTTTCCTGTCAACCATGGAGTTTACTCCAATGCCACAGAGGAGAAGGTTCCATTGGAGCATCTGAAACCTATGCTGTCCACCCTAGGTTCCCAGGACCACAGAGAAGAATGAAGTGCAGGACAGGTGTTCCTGCTTCAGAAGTGATGCCCCAGATACCCTCCTGGAAAGGTGAGAGAGGAGCAGAGTGTGGTCCACAGCCAGGTGACCCTGCCAAAGTGGGGCTGCTCAGACGTTGGCAGAGCATTTACTTCAGGAGAAAAATCTATAGCCACCTTTTACCACTTGCCAGGGAAACAGTGCCACAAACGTGCTAAGTTTATCTGAACAAGGGACAACAAGTCTCCTTGAAGAGAGATTTTTTGCACCATTCCCACCTATTTTTGCTTTAAATCTAAGTCTAAAATACTCACTCTAAACTGTGAGGGGGTTTCCAGTACACTGAAGTCAGCGGAAGCCGAGATCCCATCCTCCAGCGTCTCCAGAAACACCTTCTGAAACTCAAGCATCTCTGGCAAGCTTCCAAACAGCGACTCCATCTACATGAAGGTCAGGATTTGAAAAGAGGCATTAGCCAGGACAAGCTGGAGGCCCACTCCCAGGCCCACACATCGATCACAAGGAAGGTGCTCCTCAAGAAGTAGAAAGCAGCAAAGCTTTTCCAGAACAGCATATTCATAAAGGATATCACTTATATGTACAAAAATGTATATATAGCTCCAGTCCCTATGATTCCATATTTCTAAGGTAACTGTACACAGATGTAAAATTCTCGGTATTCAAATCAGGAAAGATGGAAGTCAGCAGAAAAGAATGAATTTCTGTGGCTTAACATTGAAAGTGCATGTTCTGGAAAGTAATTTGGGAACACACATCCTCCACTACAAAACTAACATGACCAGCCCTCCGCCCTTGCTGTGCTCATGTAAGAGAGGCCACATGTGGGACCTTCAGGAGACCATAAGCCCCACATGCTCATTGGAATCAGTACACAGAGTCTCTGCGAGGTCTGTTCAAAGGGCCCACAGACAGGAACCTGCATGTCAGTATACAGAGGAAGAGTGCACATTATTTACCTCATCTTGGGTTAGAAAAGTCTCATTCTGAAGTGGCTCCAAGTATAATTCAAAGAGGCAGCTCAGATCCTGAAAGACAGAAGAGTCTTCTTAACACTTAAATCTCTAAAATATCCGAGAGATTCCAGCAGCCTGGGAGCAGATCCAAATGCTCCCATTAAGGCATGGTGATGTGTGTCCTGCTGGAACTGTTGGCACTGAGAGAGGTGGTTACTGCTCACCTAATGCAAAGCTTAAGAAACAACACTGTCAGCTGGATCACACATCCTTCCTCACAGCTTGATCACCTATCCGCTTAGCGAACCCCATGGTGGGAAAACACGCTGACTCTAGGCCACTGCCACAGGACCCCCTTCCCTGCACGGGAAGCAAGGTGTGGCTAGGTGTTGCTGCCAGGACGATCACAGCCACTGGACATCTGGGTACCTTCTCTGCAGCAGGGGCAGGGGCACAGCTCCAACATAGGACTGGAGGGACGAGATCTGAGGAACTCTTCAATTTTGGGGTTGACACATTAGCAGTATTTTAAACTACCATGTTCAAATACAGGAAAAGAATCCCCAGTTAAAATGTTTAAAATGTAAGCCACATGTGTAAGTGCTAAACAGTGGGAGCTCGCTCTATTTACAAAACCCTCTAGATGAAGGGGTTTTTCACAATAATTTGAAGCTGAGACCAGGATATAATTGATAGAAAAGATTTCTCTTTGGTGCTTCATTTATCCTGAAGAATTTTTAGTCCTAAAATACTAGATACAGTTGACTACTAAGTCAGCTACAGTGACGCCCTCATTTTACAAGGGAGAAATCCAAGAGCCAGAGAGTTTTGTTACACCCAAAGTGCCCCCCTGGACTATCTCTGAGAGCAAGACCAGGCCCATGACACTGATGGTGCTTCACGATAAAAACATCCCTGGCCTTCCTCCCTTGCCAGACTCCACGGTGGCCCAAGATGGGAGAGGCTGCTGAATCAAATCCCAGGGAGCACACAGATGTCAATCATTTCAAGAAGCATGCAGGGATCCAGGTTGGGTTAAAGAATGACAACAAGGAAAATGATGTGTTAAATGTCAACAAAAATAGTAGTGGGGTATGTGTGTGAATCACAATAGGCACCAGGTGCAGTTATTTTGTAGACAGTGGCGGGCATGGCAGTCACTGCTGTCCAGGCTAAGGCTGCCCAGGGGACTTACTGCATAGAAAGAGCAGGTCACGCTGAGCTGGGGGTGGCAAAGGGCTGCAGCACCTGGGGCCCTACAAAAACAAAGCGGAGGTTCTTGCAGAGAAGGGGGAGTCGGCCTCTCTTGTCTCTCTGACCCACAACTTGTACCATGGTCCTCTACCAGCTCACACAGAGATGACCCTCCCAGAGCAGCCTGAGGTATTAGGAAGAAGAAAATAGTGACCAAAAAGGACCCAGTCCTACTCTTATCTCTGCCCATCAAGTCTCCATGACTCGTCTCAGGATGCCAGAAGGGCTCTCGAGTTCTCAGAGCTACCTGGAAAAAGGCCACTGTGGATATAAAGAATTTCTCAGAAATCTGGTTGCCACTCCCTGATGGTCCCTTCAGCTTCCCATACTCAGTGCAGGGCCAGACAGAGTGGAAAGTAGAACTAACCCCATCTAATTTTTCTTTCTCCTCTACAGACCAAGGAAGGGGCTCTGGGGACCTTTCCTGGGCTACCTGTGAGCAAAGCCTTTAAAATCCATGGACACAGCAGCAACATGGCTGAAAGAATCTCAGCTGCATCTTGTAGAGAAAGAGGGGAAGCGCCACATGCATGCCAACACTCGGCTCCTGGCCTTGGCACGCAGAGCTGAAGGCCCATGAAGAACACAGGGACCAAGTGAGTTGGAGAGGATGTCCCAGGCCACACAGCCTGACTGGGGCAGAGCCAGACCTGGGTTCTCAGCCACCACCCTGTGCCACTCTGTTCTAATAACAGACAAATGAAGCGAACTGATAATAGGTCCAAAGTTTCAGGAAATACTTAAAGAACTCTGCTTCCCCAGACGCCTGTGTTCAGAAAATATTTCTCTGGGGGAGGTGAGATAAGGAAATGAATTCTTTGGGTCCCCTAGCACTTGACCATGACTCCATCATGGTGTGAAAACGTTCCCACATGATGGCCACTCATGGGCCTCTGCTGCACGGTGACCCCATGGGCAGGCTGGCCCAGGGTCCCCTGGGCTCTGGGGGGCCCTGTGTCTGCAGTTACTTGTGTACAGACTGCTCCCTAGGTCCTTATCACCTATAGTGCTCTCTGTCCCCCGCTCCTAAAGCAGTGCAGACTCCCTTCCCACATATTGCAAATGACAAACTAGAACATCTGTTTCCATAGTGAGAGCTACCTTGGTAACAAAATGAGCTGAGAAATCTAAATTTTTCTGAGTCTTCTCAGCTCTTCCACCCTCTCACCCTGCCCTCCTTTCCTGCAGTATTTCATGGCTTCAAGGAGCAGGTGTCTATCTCCTGAGTGGCAGGTGTCCCGGGCAGAGGTGACATGAGGCCACTGCCAACATAACAGCTTGCCATGACCAAAAAGGAGCGAGTGACTGGCACTTGCAGTTACCTTCACGTAGGACTTCTCTGTGTCCACGAGCTCCTGGATGACTTTTCGAAGACGGTCTGCATCAGAGAGGTGGCGGGCCAGAGGCCTTGGAGGTGGGTCCTGACTCTCCCTGGGTCCCTCCATGCTGTTGGTCTGGGTGTCAGTGAAGCCCCTGCACAGCGCAGCGATCTGCTCAGCACTCTGGAGGTGACAAGAGGTGGAGAGTAGTTAATTCTCAGGATGCTACTCCCCGTTCCCAACGGCCACCAGCCAGCCACATGGGCACTCAGGAATCTCACGGGGGACTGGGTCAAGGGCAAATGGTTTCATCCATCCCAGACCACTCCACCATTTACAAGTCCAGTGAGGGAAATGGAACCTGTGCTGTGCTTACTACTGACACAGGCTCCCTACTCCTGACAGCCATCACGGGCTTCTTCACTCCTGGAATCGGCCTCAAGGCCCAGGGCCCACCCTGTACAGCAAAGCTGACCTTCCTCTACAATCAAGGCGTGTTGCCTTTCTGAAGAGCACACACAGGAGACAGCCCGGCTGTGTCCACCATGTCCCTCAACAGTTGGCCCAACTAGCTTTCTGTCTCCCAGCCAGCTAGCCCCAGGATGCTCAGGAATCACAGTGAAGTGCCACCACAGTGTGGTTAGGGTGGCTTGGATCCAGTCCACCTGGAGGTTGGCCTTCAAATCTGACCATTTAGACGTGCCAACTTGAGCCAAGTATGAATGGAGAAGTCCAGAGCTGGTGCATACGCTGGGAATGGAGTGGAGACCGAGAGGGAAGGCCCTCCCCTGACGGGCTGCAGAGCCCAGCAGGGGCACAGGCAGAAGCAGGTGTCACAGCAACACTTGGTGAAAGCAAGAGCAGAGGGCACAGCCAGACCATGGGAAACCTTGGAGTGCGGCCAAGTGGGGTTTGGCAGCGAGTAGCCATGGCCAGACCGAGCAAGAAAGGGCAGTCATCCAGGTAGGGGGGACAGAATCACACGGGTTGAGTCAAGAAGGAGCAGGAATACCTGGGGAGACCAAGGCCTTTGAGGCCAGTCCCTCATTAGATCTGAGCACTGTGGTAAGCCTTCTCACGGAGACGCCTGTGTGCTCCTGCCGTGGAGGGGTTTCCAGTCTCGATCACGCCCCCCGTGTGCCTCCACAGTTCCTGGAGCATCATCAGGTTACACTCCCAGTGTCCTTTCTGCTGTTTCTTTCCCTCCCATCCACATACATCCCACCCTGTCTTATGACATGTCAATCTGGAAGCTTGTCCAGGGCAGGGCTGCACCTCCTTGCCTCTGCCCCCCATGCCCAGCTCCGTGCACACTCTCCAGCAACATAGTAGCCATCTCAGGGCCGACAATCAGTGCTCATCAGTACCCGCCAGCCTTTGTGTCTCAACCCATACAGTCCTTTCTGCGGTTTAAATGCCTTCATGCCTGGCCTCTGTCCCTCTCCATCTGGGGTAAAAAGCTGAACCTGGCAGTGGGATCTCTTAACACTAGCTTAATTCACTCACTCACTTTGCTTGGATATTTTAGAACACAAGTATGTGGTGGCCTGACATGCATTTTACACCAGCCGGTACCAGGCAAGTTCAATGCCTCAGATAAAACAAAGGCCACTCTGGCCCACCTTCCCCCATCCAGCTCCCTCCCTGACAGTGTCTTCAAGTGATGGGAATACACAACCAAGGTGAGAAGTCACCGCGGACCTCCTGCCTGGCCTTCCAGTCTACTTCAGTGGCTCCAGAGGCAGGCCTGCTCTTTCTCCAAAGAAGTGGGAAACAGATCCTGCCCAAGGACAGGAGAATTGCCCAGGCTGGAAACACCAAAGTACGGCCTCGAGCAGTCTGGAAACCAACACGAGCTTGGGTGGAACCAATAGAAACTGCAGGAGATTACACAGATTGAAGTGTTGCATGGAAACGGGGTGCCCAGGGAGGCCACGGCAAATGTGATCGTGAAAGGTGCACGGTCCCAGGGAGAACTGGGGGACAAGCCAGAGGTGAGGTAGGAGAATGGGCTCGGTAACCCACAAAGCCTGGCTCAAGGGCAAGTGACAGCCCGTGACAGACGGCCAGGTTCTGATGTAGAGCTGCTTCTCTTTGATTTTGACATTAATCTTGGTGCACAAGTTATATTAACCTGGGAACAGGGACCGAGCCTCCAAATAGACACACAGAGCATTAAAATAATTTACTTCCAAAATAGTTAATGCATAAATAAATACTAATGATTCTCCCTGGGCCTATGTATCTTCCACCTGTTTTTATTTTTAAATGTGAACACATGCATATTTCTGGTGATGCCTGTCAGAAGACATGTATTTCAGGGTAAAATTTCAGAGAATAAGAAAAGAGATGTAGATCTTAAAGTGGCAATCAGATTGCAACCTTGATTTTTCAAAATGTCTCATATCACATTTGTAACAACCAAAGTTTAGGATTCATTATCAAAGTAGCTCCAACACTGCTGAGTCATGCCCTAAAAGCCTAATGGCACATAACCATTGCAGCCCAAAGGTGGCATCCCTTCTCTTCCAGGATGTGAGTGTCATGAAGGAACATGAAAGAATATAACCAACCCATTCCAAATCCTGCCCTACTCCACCAGTGGACCTCTACCCTGGCCTCACCTTAGCTTTGTTTGGGGAGCTTTCGGAACACCTGTGCCTAGACCAAGTGAATCAGAATCCCCGAGGCCTCTTCAGGGGTGTTTTGTACAAGTTTCCCAAGTGATGCCAAGTGTGGCCTGTTTGAGAACAACTGGTCTACCCATCAGGGCAGCCACATCTGCTTGGGTTTTCCAGGAGTGGTGTTGACTGCAGCCAGATCACCCTGTCCCTAGGGCCTGAGAGGTGGCCATGTAAAAGGGGTGTGGACTGAGCCCACAAGCCAGGAAGAGGTAGATGGAATCGCAACCTGACCTGAGGTTCTGGATCTTACTCTCCAACTGTGTGATGCCCGATAACAAGAGACTCCAAAACTCACTTATTTGAGATCTCTATCCTAGGATTTGCACAAGCTCAGATAATGTAACTTTGCAATCCTAAAAACTGTTTCCAGGGATGTGGGATCTATATTAAGCATGCATATACTGTATAAAATAAGATCTGACAAAATGCACCATAAGTTAAATGGCATCTGGTGAGTTTGCAGCTTTGCCTCACTGGGATGTCAAAAATCACACCTAACAATGCAGTGTTAAAATAACGAGATTTCAAAAATAAAGTATCTTGCCATTTTAGAAAATTAGAATCCATCTTAAAAACACTTCTGGTAGGATTAACTTCCAAAAAGTGAGTGTTTTCTGAGATTTTTTTCAATAGTAAGTCTACTTTTCAAAGTACCACAATTAAGTGCTTCAAGTGCTACAAAACTACCCTTGATGGACAGTTTAGCTTTTGTCCAAGGGCAGCTGAGAGGACCACCTGGGATCAAAAGAGGAAGGGCTGGGCAAAGCAGAAGAGTGATCCCAAGAGTGTTTTTCAAGATTGGATATGAAAGAGTCACTTAGGTGATCAGAGTTCAGTCCCTCTGTCCTTGGTGATGGCTGTACCCAGAAGAGTTCAAGGTGCCCTTCTGTGTAGACCTGGTAAGCACTTTCTAGGAACAGCGACTGTGTTGAGCCTAGTCCTTACTTATGAAGAGCAGCAGTGCCTCTGCCATCCAGCAGCTCTTCCCCTGCTCTGGGTCTAGGAGAGGGAGCGGCGCTTGCTGAGCTCCTGCTCCGTACCACACACACGCCGGGTGTCCTTGCAGAACACACCAGTGCTGCCTCTTCACCATGACCTGCAGCAGCTTTCCGGCTGAGGCACAGGGAGGCTTTGGCAGGACTTTCATGGCACAAGGCCCATCCCTGCTCTGTCTGCACATCACCAGACCTCTTAAGTATCCAGCAAAAAACAGCCAAAACGGGCTCACTGCTCCTGCAGACTCTGTCCACAGGTGGTCAGGCTGTCCTGGCCCCAGGGGATCTAGGGATGCAGTCATCTCGGCTTAGAGAGGCAAATGCAGCTCCTGCATGTGCACAGGTGGATTCCACCCTTGCCACTGAAGAATGCCACTTTAAAAGCAAAAGATGGGTGATCACACGTTAGAGTGAGGTGTGTGCAAGGATTCAGTACCTACCAAGTGTGTTTGTGCAGAACAGAAAACACTCCCACTGAAGCATGGGCCTGATTTGTGTTTTTCAGTGTTTATAAATATATATATATATATGCACATATATATTTTTTTAGTTGTAGATGGACACAATACCTTTCTTTTATTTATTTTTATGTGGTGCTGAGGATCGAACCCAGTGCTTCACACGTGCCAGGCAAGTGCTCTACCACGGAGCCACAACCCCAGCCCCATGTTTTTCAGTGTATTGTGTAACAGTCAATATTAAGATCTTGGGTTCACTGTGGGCCTTTTTATAAGAGGGCACAAAACAATATTTTCTTTATGAATTCATTAAAAGATTAAAACGGTTTCCCCGAAAACTAAGCTGTCTAGAAGACAAATAATATTGATCCCTACTTTTTTCAGGTTTCTAAGGTTACATTATGCTTGATTACTACTAAAAAATTATTTCATCTAATTTATAGAAGAGGAGGGCTCACTCAGGAACTCTGGTTTCAGACAGACATCTAAGCAGAGCTATTTTTGTTTCAGTGTATGGGCAAGAATATTCCTGCTTCCTTCTAAAGGAGCAGAAGCATGTCTGTTTTCAAGGAGCCCATGAGCCTTTCTTGGGTTGGCACTAAAATGGTTCAGGATGATCAAGTGCCTTGCCCTAGACCTCCCTGGAGGGGAAGCAGGGGCAGAGCCTTTCTCCAGCCAAGTTCTGAGTTATTCCATGACCCTTCTGACCTGGATTCAGTGCATTACTTTTCATCAGAAATTACCATGACAGCCTCTCCTTGGCTCACATTTGTTTAAAACAACAACAACAACAGAAAAAAAAAAAAACAGCTCTTTCCCTAATCATGACAACTCTGATATTTACTTTGCTCCTGTTTGGAGCCTTGACTGGCTGAAGCTTTCCGGTTTTCCTGTGGGATATGGAAGCTTAAAAATATTAATCGATGTTAAGTATATTATATCACCCAGAATTATGCTCAAACTAGACTGGGACCCACTGCTCCTGCATCCAGTGCTGACACTGGTAAGGAAGCCAAGTCTCATCAGGGCTGGGCTGGGTCCCGCTATCTCGCTCAGTGCGCAGCAGTGCCTCACTTGGAGGCTCTGGGTACTGCAGGCTCATCTGTCAAGGCAGCTGTTTGTACTCTTGGCTCAAACCTACTTCTAGCCTAAGGGGGAAAAAAACGGTTAAAAGTGCTGCATAATTTGAGGTAATATTTCTGTGGAAACACTTAAAGATCATTTTCAGTGTGTGTTACTTTTGAGTTCCTGATTTAAAGAAAAAGAATGTTAACTTTGGGGGACATGGGATCAGTAACAGAGTTTGTTAACACACAGACCTGAAGATACTGTCCTGCTGGGTTAACTGGCCACATCACAACGTGTGGTCTCTTGGCACAGCCCCAGCTGCCTCCCACAGCCCCCTTTCCCTCCACTACACTGAGCAGCTCCATACTGATCCATTGATCTGGACCGAATCCATGTCAAGACAATGTCCACAATTTCACTATACCAGGACATTAGGCAGAAGAACTGGGTTTCTGGTACTTCTCCTGCCCCTGAAGAGAATATTGGAAACATTAAAAATACTTTTTAGGCCTGGGGTAAATGGCCAATTAGCCTCAAGGACACTCCTGCCCCAGCAAGGTGTAGTTCACCTGCTCTGTGTTCTCCTATGTCGAATACATAGGAGAAGCCAGAAGGAGGCTGCATTACCAGGTCATCTCAGAGTGAACTGTGGTGGCAGCTGTCAGATTCCAGCACAAGTTAGTTAAGTCAGAAGAGTTCCCCTTAGGGAAAAAAAGACTAAAAAGAACAAAGGACTTTTTCTCAACTCACTTTGCACTTCATTAAAGTCATCACTAACTTATAAAAAGACAGAGCAAAGCATATCTAGGAGGACCCCAGAGGGTTAGATGACTTCCCTAGAGAGGCAGAAACAGACCGTGGCTGAGTCAAGTCTTTACTCTGAGAACAGGTGGCCACATTGTGGCGTCCAACCTAAGCTGCCCTGGGCTGCCTACCACAACCAGGGCAGAACTCTGGGGGATGCCTATGGGAAGCTGGCAGGCTGGGTGGAGAGGGCAATGCAGGGGACATGTCAGCACCTTGGCAGGTGGGGGTGGGGTAAAAACAGACCCAGAAAATTGGTAACACACCTGGAGACAGACCACTCGTGATCATTATAGTCCTAAGAGATTGTGAACTCTGGGAAAAGGGCATAAGATCTTTACCAAAACAGTACAAAAAGGATGAGGAAATCCGGCCCCAAAATATCTCATATTCTTTGTTCTTTAGACCAGACAGTTCTATTTCCAAAGGATAACACTAGGCAGACCAAGGAGGTAAACTGTGGGAGCAAACAGCTACCTGCCTAAACTATGGCACAGAACCGCAGTGAGATGCATGCGCAATACCAGTAATGCAAGAGACTGACACCTACTGACCAAAGAAAGGGAATGAGCAGGCGCGGTGGCACACGCCTATAATCCCAGCAGCTCGGGAGGCTGAGACGGAAGGATCGTGAGTTCAAAGCCAGCCTTAACAACTTAGCAAGGCCCTAAGCAACTTAGTGAGACTCTCTCTCTAAATAAAATTTTTAAAAGGACTGAGGATGGGGGCTCAGTGGTGAAGCACCCCGGGTTCAATTCTCAGTACCAAAAAAAAAGAGAAAGGAATGACTTATTAAGGGAAGAAAATAGGCTGCATATTTAAAAGTTTGTATATAGACTTATCTATAAATATACACGTATAGATTTTTATAAAATGGAAATGATATGTAATAAATGCAATGGTTAACCGTGCATTCCAAATTATTTTAATTTTAATCTTTTGGCTTATCTGAATCTTATTTTATATCATACATGAATTTTTAAATTACAAAAAAAAAAAGGAATCCTTTCCCCATCACTTTACAAAAAGAATTTGAGGCAAAAAAAGGCTCCACAAGACACTATGTGCTCGAGGACTAGGACAGAGGCCAGCACCACCCTCCCCTTGTGGTGGCCAGGGTGTGTCTGGGAAGATTAGAGCTGAGCAAAGAAACCAGGTATGACTAGTGGCCCAAGAAGTGAGGGGTGCCCTGCAAACAACTGGGGGAGCTACTCTGGTTGGAGCAAGGTCAGGGACAGGATCACTGAGACAGGACTGCAGGGTAAATCAAGGTAGCGCCACGAAGCCACACTGTATGGAACATGCAGGAGCCGAAGGCCACAGAGGCAGGGTCCAAGGATCAGGGTGTGCAGGGACACATGGCAGAAGACAGACACCCTCCCAGGCACCAGGGAAGAACTGTGCACCCCAAAACAGGAGGGGTGAGACAGTGACCCTTACCTAAGGAGCAGAGCTCAGGGGAGGGTCAAGGAGGCAGAACCACCCCCGCGGTGCACACACCCGTGACAGCAGGGTGAAGGGTCCCGGTAACAGCACGGTGAGGGTGGATGTGCACTTACGGTCCTCCGAGGCCTCTGCCCCTTTCCCTGCCTGTTGTAAAGCCCGAGCCCACTCCTGGGGCCCCCTACCTTAAACAGGTGCCATTTTAGAAACACAGGCTCTGGAGAGAAAATGCTGGCAGGGGCAACTGCCAGCCACGTGACCTTGACTGATGTCCCCCGACTCAGTTTACACACCTGTACAGCAGGGATCACATTTTACAGATCACGGAATCAATGAGATGAAATATGTAAGACTCCTTAGCACCGTGCAAGAGCTCAACAAAAATTACAGGGAGTTTACCGTCTCAAATTCTATTTCAGAAGTAGGGAAGAACAAATTTTCTCTGAATGCAGTGAAGGAAGGGCTGGAAGAGTCAAGTATCATTGCATCAGAGAGTTTTAACAGAGACCTTTCTCTCTTCCAGACTCTGTTCTAGGTACTGGGGACAAAGGGCATGGATAGGTGACATGAATGACAAAAAGGGAAACAGTGTGGGGGTGGGGGATAAAGCTGGGGCAAGGAAGGGTGTAACTTTAACAGGGGCCAGAGAAGGTGAGGCTGCCCCAATGGAGGGAGGCAAGAGAGCAGACATGGATGTCCAGAGAAAGCGCAGCCCTCCTGGGGACTCAGGACACTTAGGAGGCACTGAGTGTGCCCAGGGGTACAGACTCAGCACTCAGTCAGCACAACTGGGAAGCCAGGGCTGAGCAGCGCCCCTGCACATAGGGAGCATCAGGGTTACTGCTCCGTGTCTCCCAGACGCAGACCCCGCAGGCACCCTGCTCCTGGGAGGGAGCAGCTGAGCAGCTCCTGGGGAACAGGAGGAACCCCAGGGCAGGCCTGTGTCCTTGCTGCCTGCCTTCTGCACCTTGCCTTATTTAACAGCAGTTTGGTCAGAATTCAGGAATGAGACACACAAGATCTTTCTGCCAAGGACATTTCAAAGGCAAGGGCAGCATCTACGCAACCAAGCGCCTCTTTCACAGGAAATGCTGGGTGTCTCAATGTTCCTCTCATGGAATCTACACAAAACAGCAGCCCTAAGAGGTGCCTCCTGTGTGGGGTTCTGTGTTTTTTCTTAACCCCCCCCTTTTTTTTTTTTTAATTTTTTACTGGAAAGACAGGGCTTCTGATGCACGTGATTAAACCTGTTCACCCCGAGGCATGTGAGCCAAACTTTTCCTTGACTTCTGAATGCAAATTTTACAATACCCAGCGTATAGAAGAGACTGAAACAATGACCCCCACTCTGAAACAAGGTGAGTCAGGTGGGTTGTTAGAGAAAGTTGGCCACATGTGGCCAGAGGGCCAAATGCAGCCTGCCCTCTGCTACTGTAGATAAAGTTCTATGGAACTCGGCTTGCTGATTCATCTCCACGTGGCCTGACTCTTCTCCCACCAGGCGCACAGCTGAGTAGTTCTGATGGCCTGAAGTATTTACTAGCTGGCCTTTTACAGGAAAAGGCTGAGTTGTTCAACTCTGCTATAGGGAGATGAACCCAGATCAAAAAAAAGGTCCTGCTTTTGAATTAAAAATCTATAGAACTTCATTCTGAAATTGTTCAGTAAGTGCAAATTTTACAAATGACAGTTCGGTTATTTGCCTAGAGACTACAAATGACATTGTAATTCACATAGGTACAAAATCTTTTATGTGGTATGCTTACAACTGTGTCAAAACTAAACAAAAGCACCTGAGTGCTCACTTGGCTCAGCTCCAGGGCTCAACAAAACGCTTAATTTCTCTGCAGTTTGTACTTGATGCTGTGTTGCTTTTGACAGAAGGGATGGGTCTGCGTCCTCTTCCCGTGACTTGGAGCTTTAGTATCTACATTAAATCCTTGATGTGATTACCTTATATCATCTAATACTCTTTATATACATACTTATCTAATTACAGAAGCGTCTGAACCAGTCTCTCTCAAGGTGGGCAACCATCTTACCAATGACTTTTATCTTAATTCTACCTCCACGGATTTTCCCATCAGTAGGTATTTATCCCAGATCACAGGTCTCATCTTCATTTTCTTCCTTTAATTTTCCCTTGGGGCCTACTTTTGTTCTGATAGTCCCCTAATTAGTCCAAACCTGCATATTTACAATAACACTGTCCAGTGGCTAACGATTTTTACTTAACACTTTTGTTCTACTTGGTCTTTTTGTGTGAATCGCCAGTTTTCTGAAACAATTTCTTACTCAAGTTAAGCTTCTGATTTTATTCTCAGAAAATGACAATATGCCATGAGCAGTCTCTGCAGGAAAGGTCTTTAAATATTACATATTCTCTGAATAAACCCTCTCATGAGGGTTTATTTTTCCCTTTTGCATATTAATGAGTGGACACTAAAGCACCAAAAGGATTGTCTTTATCGCTTGTTTAAAGAGAAATGTGTCACTGATGCCAACTGTAATCAAATTCCTGACAGGAATCTGTGACAGCCACCAACTTTCTGGGCAGGCAAATCTACACTGTAGACAGAAGACTAGGGATGATGGAGTTGGATCCTGTCATCCAGCACGAGGTCTAATGGATGCATCCAACACTGTGGATGGCTCCACTCAGCTGCCCAAGTCCAGACCATCCCAGCCAGGTCCGCTCCCCCTTTCTCTGCTTCTCTACGAAGCTCTTCCCATTCTACTTAGAATCCATGTGAGTCCCACTGCCTTACCTGGAAATGCACCAAGTGAGGGCAGCCCAGGCCCTCAGCTTGGAGAACAGATCTTAGAAGCTTGAAAACCAATAATTTGGTTGTACCCATTCCACTTTTGTGGGCATCTCTAAGATCAGCTTCTGGAACGCTGCAGAGTCCTGTCCTCCACTGGCCACCTCTAGCTGCAGTGGTCCACCTCCGTATCCTCAGATTCCTCTTGCGCATGGGGTATGGAACCGTGGGGGCTTCACGGTGACACCCAACACCACACTCCACTTGGTACCTTACCCTACTACTCTTAGTAACTCAACCGTGCACAGAGCAAGTAGTCTTTCATTAGACATCATCACCAGCAGCATGTCCTTGCCACACAGTAATTTTATCTTAGAAACACTGTCAGGGAACACACAGGACAGTGGCTTTTGATGCAGCCACCCTGGGGCATTCTCACCGGCCATGTCTTCCCCACCATAGGGGTGGGAGGTACAAATAAGCAGAAGCAAACCCAGAGCACAAGGCATTTGTTTATGAGAACACTGCCCCTTTGGGGATGGGATTTTTACATTGTTTTGAAACTAGGTAAATATCAGTCTACAAGGAGAGCGCTCTAACAGGTAACCCAACATTTAACAAAAAGGTGCTTTCAGTTAGAAAAGCTAATGGACAGAATATCACACTAAGTGAAGTAAGCCAATCCCCAAAAAATCAAAGGCCAAATGTTCTCTCTGATAAGTGGATGCTGATCCATAATGGAGAAGGGGGCATAGGAAGAATGGGGGAACTTTGGTCAAAGGGGAGGGAGAAGAGGGGAGGGGGCATGGAAGCAGGAAAGATGGTGGAATAAGATGGACATCATTGCCTAGGTACATGTATGACCGCACATATGGTGTGACTCTACATCGTGTACAGCCAGAGAAATGAAAAGTTGTGCTCTATTTGTATATGATGAATCAAAATACATTCTGCTGTCATGTATACCTAATTAGAATAAATAAATTTTTTTAAAAAGAAAAGTTAATGGAGAAATGTTCTCTTAACAATTACAAAAATCATAGCTTCACTGTTGCAGACAGTTCCCAGAGTGAGAATGCTTAGCCTCCCATACCTGAAGGCCCAGATGGAAACCAGCCAACCAGCCCCACAAAGAGGAGCACGTCTGTGCAGATACACGTGATTTTTCACTCTGGGAAAAATGTGCTTATGTGTGCCCCCAAATATATTTTAAGTGGCTAGTTTTAAAAGGTCAGTATCCACTTATTGTACTGTATGATTTTAAAATCATCCTACACGTCAATCGAATTATTAACAGTATTCAAGGACTAATTTATAAACTTCTGCAGATTTCAAATGATGTGCCAATAACTACTGGAAATTTCATTTTAAGTCTTTGAAATTATATTAAAAGCTTTAAAAAAATCAAAGCAAAATAAATAAAACAAAAATGTATGCAGCCTAACCAAGTTTGTAAATTAAGCTAATCAATCAAACAGTTGCATCCAATTTTCTAAAATCATACCCTGCAATTTACCAAATAGAGTTGCTCTGCTTTTAAATCAATTCAGGGGTAAATATACCCCTATTCCACACATCTGGTATTTAAACACACACTCCCTTCCCCTTTTCTTCTACAATCAGCACCACTTTCTCCTCGCAGAAATGGTATAGTAGGAAAAACGGTGGGTTGATTTGTACAGTGGATTAAACCCAGAGCTTCTCATATAAGACAAGGGCTCTACTATTGAGTGTTAGCCCCAGACCTTTTTTTATTTGAGACAGGGTCTTGCTAAGTTGCTCAGGCTGGCCTCAAACTTGTGATCCTCCTGCCTCAGCCTCCAAAGTAGCTGGGATGACAGGTGTGCACCACAGCCTGGCTTTAGCATCAAAGCTGGGTCTGAACGCTAGCTCCAAAACTTACCAGCCATCACACACGGGCCTGACAGTTAATTTCTCTGGTTCTCAGGTTCCTTAGGCCGAAAGGGACGAGTAATATCTATTCAACAGGGTTGTGGAGGTCTAAGTGAGATGATGCATTTAAAATTCCTAGTGTACACTCTGAGCTGCCTCAGCAATCTTGTTCAGTGCCCTAGCAGTTTACAAAACCACTTCACATACATGGGTCTTATTTCATTTCATCTCACCACTGTGGACTATTGCAGAAATGTAACCTCACTCTTTGTAACTAATACATACCTAAGGATTCAGGGTGAGGGGGACAGTTTCTCTAACGCCCACTGATGCAACGCTCTTTCCACTTCATGCAACAGCAAATTCAAGAACAAGCATCTGTTTTCTTTCTAAGAGCAGCAGGGCATGCCTCCCTTCTGGTTACTTCTCCCATCTATCTTATCTACTTTTCGGTGACATACTACAAATGCACTGTTTGGCATAGCATTAAGCATCAGACAATCAGAGTCCATACCCAAGGTGACAGCAATGGCCAGCCACAGAGATGGCACGAGACAACAGCCAGTGTGCTTGGCCCTGCTCCGTACATCCTTCTCCACGAGAAACCAAGCCATGGCTTCCCTGCCTGGATTTGCTGCAAACAGAATTCTTAAAGAATTATTTTTTTGAGCTTTGAATGTCACCTCTATAATCTTTTGCTTCCACTAAGAAGCAGAGTCATGGTGGATGTTTGCCAAACCAAAGGGCTATATACCAAGACTGCCTGGCATTGTGTGACACCCCACTACAGCACCAGAACAGGCAGCCAGCTTCTCCCGACCCCTCTCCCTCGTCGACAACCACACTTTCTACTGATTGCTGTTCCTTTAAGTTGCATGGATCAAGAAGGTCTTCCAGGCACTTAGGAAGAAAGGTATGGGGCTAGGCAGGGCCAGGCCTCCAGACACATCTCCCTCATGCCCAGAGAAGACCCAGGCCTTCATTTCTGATATTCAGCTGAAAAGAATGCTTGGAATCTTGTTTCCAAAGAAGTATAGCTTAGGGAAGAAAAATCAGAAGCATGTAAAATATATTAATATCCTGGTAACCTTAATTAGGCATGAGTATTTCCAAGGGCTATTTACCTTAAGTTTGCAAGATGCAAACTGCATGCCCCTTTAATTATAGTTTCAGGTGACTTTTTTTTTTCTGGATTGAAGCAATGTAATAGTCAAGTCTGTTACATTATTTTGGCATCCTCACTGACAGTCTCAAAATGATGATAATCATATAAAGACTCAATGTCGGCCATAAACCTATATATTTGAGATTTTATCACTTACTGATTTCTAACATCTAACAATGATTACATAATAGAAATGAAGTAATAAAATTTAAACTAAGACTACCATTATTCTCAATAAGTAGTTTTGCAATTCTGACTAGATTTCTGAAAAATACAAAGTAACTAAAACTCTCTTTCCCTGGAGGTGAGTATAATCACTGGGACCTGGGAAAGGGGTCACAGACACTCAAGCAAAACCAAAAGGCAAAGCAACCAAGACTGAGTGGAAAAGGATCTCTTATTAAAGCCTCAGTCTTATGTCTAAGTGATCTAAACTCCTCCTTGGGTTACTGGTCTGACAATCAGTCTTTCCAACCCAGCAACTCCCATATAAAAGCTTCCTATATTCAAGTCCTCCATGGTCAAGAGAGAGGACAGCAGAGAAGCCGAGCCCCCTCCTGATGCCTGGAAGTATCAGGCCAGCGTAGCCAGGCCCGTCTCCTCTCTGACGACCCTTAATCTTGTGACTGAGTGAACCATGAAGGTAAGGGTTTCTAGAACATTCCAAAGCCAGCTGAGGCACAAGGTGCAGAAAGATGGAAGACTCCTCAAATCATGCCACATTAGTGGTTTCTAAGCCTCTCGCCATGAAATTCCCAGCCCTGGCAAATGCCAGCCTGGAACCATCTAAGCAGTTGCACCTCCCAGAGCTTCCTCATCTGACAGCTGTTTTCCTATAACACTAGAGAACTTAGTGGCAGTGAAGAATCAGAGCACTCAAAGGGCAGTGAGTCCTGGAGGAAGAGCGATGCACAGGGAGCTGAAGGAGCAATGGAGAAGGCGGTGATGACAAACGAAAGGATGAAACTGAGCAAGGACTGAAAGGAGGGCGCTTTTAGCAACCTACCTCCAGCGTTCTCCTTTCTCCCGTATCAGTGCCCTGGTCTTTGTGATCATCAAGAGCAGCAGGAGACTGACACACCAGCACTAAGTACTCCTCACCTCAGCAATCAGATGGCAGCATCGGAGGTGGGGAAAAGACCACCCTGTGCGCCCGTGGAGAGTGTTCGGATCCCAGGCGGGGTGTTCCCACCACCTCTCCTCCTTCAACCCCTATCTCCAAACACAGTGACACAGGAGTCTACTCGAGCAGAGACTCTAGAGGAAATTGCAAAATGACTCAGAACAATTGCTCAGAACTTACTTTTTTACAAAAGCGAAAGCAGCTAGAAAGCAGCTACATTGTCGGGCTGGGACCTTATTAAAAGGTGGGAATCTGTTCTGAGTCATGAAAGGCACAAAAGCAGCCTGGGGACACAAACAGCTTCACTTAGTCTGTACACTGGGGTCTCGCTGGCCTGCTGTATGCACAAGACTATTTAAAGAAGGCGTCAGGACTAGCGGTCCAGGGCACCTAACAATGCTCCACCGGGGCAGGCCTTGGTGAGGGAGTTTAACGAACACATAATGTGATCCTACCCTACCCTCTCCTGGACAATTAAAGACAAAACTCAAGGCACCCAAATAGTAGCAAGCCAAAATTAGATCGTAACTATCATTGTAACTTCTTCCTTAAAAGAAAAGGAGCCAGCAGTGACAGACTTAGCTAAGAGGCTGAGGTACCTCTCCTGATGCCCTTGGATGAGACCTTGGAGACACTACTGCTCAGGCCCCTGAAGACGAGCATGTGTATAAACCACCCCTCCTAGCCCATCAGACAGCTGCTTACTTTTACCAAAGAGGTCTACCAAATTTTGGTTTGGGATCAGCATTTATAATCTTGCCCCCGTCAATCATTTTTTTCACTAATGGCAGAAATTAAAACTTTTTACAATGCCAGAAAATGGCACATAATGTTGTACTCATGCCAACAATCCGGAGATGTCTAATCACCCCCATAGACGTAATCGATCCTGGTCCCAGCCTAATCATGTATTTGCCATCTAGGGCTTGTTATTTAACACACCTCAATGTTTCTTAGCACATTAAAAAAGGAAAACATTAATAGCTAATCCCACCCAACCAATTTTGTTTCTTGAAGATAGAAACAAAATTCAAAATGCACTTGGCTAAACATGGCGCTTCTCATATTGTCGGTACTTGATAGTTGATTCTGCAATGTCAGTAATATTTAGTCAAGACCAAGGTTGGATGATTAAGATATTTACTCAAAGTCAGAATTATGAACTCAGAGCTCATAGATTCCTAAAGGGGAAGTCCATGGACAAATGTCATGAGATTGGTGATCTCCATGGAATGGCATGCAACTTTTTTTTTTTTTAACATATGTGTATGTGCAATTTTCTGGGAGTTCATAGCTTTCATCAGATTCTCAATTGGTCTGCTCCAAATAATTTCCTAAACAAGGTAAAAAGCAAAAAGCAGAGAGGAAAGTAATTACCTTGACCTTTTAGCATTACCTTAAAAACCCTGCACCAGACAGGCATAGTGATGCATGTCTGTAATCCCAGCAGCTCAGGAGGCTGAGGCAGGAGGATTACAAGTTCAAAGCCAGCCTTGGCAAATTACAGAGACCCTAAGTAACTCAGTGAGACCCTGTCTCAAAATAAAATACAAAAAAGGGCTGTGGATATGGCTCAGTGTTTAAGCACCTCTGAGTTCAATCCCTAGTACCAAAAAAAAGAAAAAGAAAATCCTGCATAAATCTTGGGGGTCTAACTTTGGTGGGTGGACTGTGTGAAGGACAATAGATGACCAATGCTGATTTTAATGGGGTCTAAGATTTTTTTTTTCTTCTAAGCAGCTCTCCATATTTATGAGGACAAAGAGTGCTTGCCTAGCACGTGTGAGGCACTGGATTCGATACTCAGCACCAGATAAAAATAAATAAAATAAAGGTATTGTGTCTATCTACAACTAAAAATTAAAAAAAAAAAAAAAAGAAAGAAAGAAAAAAAGTAACATTAAGCAATACACTGCATTAGATCAGGTGTCCGGGCAGAAGATAGGGAGAGGCAACAGAGCAGGGCAGAGGGGCCGACCCACTCAGAGGGGTGATGGCTTATCCAAGGACTCAGAAAGTGATTACCAGTGACTTAGCACCAAAACCCATGTGCTCTCCCTGCATCCGCCCTGTGTCCAGATGGCTTCCCTTAAGAATATACAGGAACATGCAAACAGGATTTACACTGAGATTAGGGTGTGGCCCCAAAAATTCAAACTCCCAGCTGGATGCACTGGTGTTGCCTGTAGTCTCAGCAACTCCAGAGGCTGAGGCAGGAGGACTGCAAGTTCGAAATCAGCCTCAGCAACTGAGCAAGGCCCTAAGCAACTTAGTGAGACCCTGTCTCAAAAATACAAAACGAAAAGGGCTGGGATGTGGCTTAGTGGCTAAGTGCCCCTGGGTTCAATCTCCGATACCAAAAAAAAAAAAAAAAAATCAAACTTCCTGCTTTCTTCTCTTCCGACAAGCAAAATTATACTGCCATCTCCATAACTGTCTACCTGTGATCCAGGAAGTCTAGAAAGGAAATAGATTATAAATAGAGGGCTGGGGCATGGAAGATAGAGGGTGAGGGAGAGAGGACTGACCCAGGGAACCTGCATGCAATCCCTTCTTGATGCTCATGCAGGTTGCCACCGTGGAAGGGGAGCGTCACAGCGCACAGGCTGGAGGCCCCTCCATGGGCGCAGGTAGCTGGCTGGCTACTCTTTGCACTTAACCCTTTGACGGGCTTGGAAAGGACACATACATCCCTCTCAGTCTCATCTCCGGATGGGAGCAAAACCACCGTCCTTGCTGCTTCCCAGGAAAGAGCAAGGAGAAGCCTGCACCAGAAATAGATGTGGCAGATGAGTCAGTAGGTGGCAACCTCCCTGTGCATAAATTATGCTTCTCTGCTCAGTCAGGGTCAAAGCTTTGTGTGGCCCCAGCTCTGGGGAGTCTCCTGTCACTTTCCTGTTAGTCTTCCTTGCAGCACTGTGAGGAGAGGGCATGTAATTATCCCTTCAGCCTTGGGCTGGCTTGACAGCGAGAGCTCCACCTGACAAGCCCTGATCCTCCAGCCCACCCCTCAGTGACTCACGCCACAGCTCCAGGGCGCTGCGTCTTGCAACTTCCTCTTGTGTTCTCTTTCAGTTTGTGATCTGAGGATGACTGATTTTTTTCCCCCCCAGAAAAGCAGGATGAAAAGGGAAAGTCTGGAGAAGAATAAGAAAGCAGAGGCTGGGGCAGGACAGGGAGGACTCTGCTGAGGCAATACACCAAAGACAAGAGGACGGTGGAGGAAACCAACCCTGTCAAAGCAGCCACCCTCGGCAGAGGATGGGACTGTAAGGGGAAGACAGTGATGCAGCACCTCCGGGATCCTCCTGACGCCACCACATCTGGTGCCATCACCCCACTCTCCAGTGAGAGGCCTGAAGAGCCGGGGGGTGGGGGGAGTACCAGGCTCCCCAGAGTCAATGCTCTGGGCTTCCGGCCAGTCCCCGGGCTCCAGAGTCTCTGCCTTTCATGATGCTCTGCTTCCCAACACCGGGGAATCCACATTAAATACAGAAAAGACACACCTTGTCCACATTGGCTGTAAACTCCCAGCCCCAGAGGACACCCAACCCTAGCCCAAGCCTCCACTTTGAGAAGCCGTCCCAGTGTCTCAGTTTTAACAGACTGTGAGCAGTCATCAGGCACCATGCCGGTGGTGCAGTTCCCATGTGCCTGGGCCCTTGCTGGCTCACAACTCAGCACCCCACCCCCTGGCTTTCGTTTGCTTCTGTCCAGACACACTTGCCAAGGGAATTGGCCCCATTGACAGCGCAGGGGCAGCCACAGAACTAGCAAGAGAAGTCATGAGCAAGACCTCTCCGCCCTGCCTTCCCATCAAATGCCAACGTCACTGCCTTCCCCTGGACGAGCATCCGGCTCCCAAACTGCTTTCCAAACAGTGCAGGGTGTGCCCTGCTGGTTCTCAAGGCCTCTGGACACTTCTACCACTGTCTACTCTCTCAGGCCCTCCCAGCTCCCTGCACTGAAATTTAGGGTTATTTTCTTTCTTTCTTCTTCTTCTTCTTCTTTTTTTTTTTTTTTTTGCATTTTGACAGATGAGAGAGATCTGCAACCCTGGTGCACACAGTGTGTAAGGGATCCTTGACAACCAGGATGGGACTCCTGGTTTCCTCTACATGCACAACCATCCTGCCACACCCAGTAAAGGGGCGGCATCTGCCTGGCACAACAATACCCTGGATACAGGAAGGTGAGGAGACAAGTGCAGCTAACTACAATAACATTAAATGCCCTTCGGAGTACAGTGGAAATCCAGCACAGCCACTTCTAACACGTCTACAAGCCTGCCATCAGGTCCTTCCAGAAGGAAGTATGGCACTAGAACGGCAGCAGGGTGCACCTGAGAGCCAGGTACCAAGCTCAGCCACTGTTCCTTGTCAAGCTTGTGTCCCCCCAGCCCTTGTCCACAAGGGGCAGAGTGTGCAGGACCCCAGTGGCTGGCAGCACCTCCAGGCTTTCTGAGCATCTCAGTAGTCGCAGCCTCCACTGCTGAAGGAGGGGGCAGAATGCACACACACGCTCGTTACTCAATTATTTTCAAAAACGTTTCAGAAAAGCTCCTCAAGTCCATGACACCACACCAGAGGAACATTCCCTAAAAGGCCAGCAGGCCTCATCTTCATGCAGGAGCCAAAAAACCCAGTTCCAAAGGCCCCGGCTTCCAAGTCTTTTTATCTCATGGGGCAGTTAGGGATAATTTGACCAGTAACACTAACTCCAAGAAGACTGGATGGCAGCTAAGGCATTTAAGTCAGGCAGTCAGATTCATTTCAGTGACATTCTGTTAGCACACTTATCTGACACTGAATCCCTTGGATGAAGAGGCTGCTGGTTGAGTGCAGTGGAAGGGACTCGAAAACGTGTGCTTGGAGACATGTCAGGAGATGACAACTTACAAGTCCATCACCTAAAAGCTGGGCAGCTTGCCCAGGTCACACAGTGGTAGATCCTGGTGGACAAATTCAGGTTTCCAACCATCAGCTCAAGACTTCTCCAATACATTACTGCCTGCAAGGAAAAGCTGCCTTGGATAAGTCATCGTGCGAGATGCTCATGCTACCAGAGGACATCCCATCCCAAGTCATCTTTCAAGAGCAAAGCATTTGCCTGGAGAATGCTCTCCCCAGCCATTCAAATAGGAATTAGGTCAGATAACTTGCATTCAGAAACAAGTATGCTTAGGATTTTGTTTTGTTTCGTTTTTTTATGGACACAATACCTTTATTTTATTTGTTTTTATGTGGTGCTGAGGATCGAACCCAGTGCCTCATGCATGCGAGGCAAGCACTCCACCACTGAGTCACAACCCCAGCCCCAGGTATGCTTACTTTTAAGAAACTAAAAATGATGACATTAATCTACTGATGGGCAGTCATTTAGAAAGAGTACCATTCATAAATAAATTACATTTTAGTTTGCTTTTCTAACAAGAAACATCTTATATCCCAGAAGACCATGAAATACAGCAGGAAACTCAAAGAAAGGAATATATCTGGAAATGCTGGAAAACTAACCACGTAATCCAATAATCTTTTCCTATTCTTTTAGCTTCTTAGATATGCAAACCCTTCTAAGCAATTCATGTAAAAGCCTGAAAAGGTTGAGCTAAGTGGGTGGGCAGGAGTTAAATATTAAATGCAAGTTATGCTCACACCATGTACAAAAAACCTAACTATTAGTGTACATTCTTTTCTGCTACCTTGAAAAAATAAACAGGACAAAATATATCTTCAACATGATTAACTTGCAAAGAGCACAACACACGGTTGTCATGCTGTATATCTCCAGATTCTCAATGCTCTGTTCTATCAACACAACGCCTACAAACTGCAAAAACAATCACTGCCAAAGCTACACAAGGTGATTACATAAAATTCTTCTAAAAAGCTGCAAAATTATTTAATCGAGAAGAACTAAATTAAAAACTCTGCTTACCTTGTAGAAAACGGGTTTCATCTTTGCAGATTTTCTTTTACAGCATTAAGCTCAATGCAAGTATGTGCTATGCTCCCAGATTTTACAAGCAGGAAATTATTTGCTATCTGTGAATTCTTCCTTTCTCTCTTTTCAAACACATTATACAGAGTCAATATTTTCATGGGCTTTTCTGATATCTGTCTCTGACAAAATTATTTCGGAGATCAATTCAAAGATGTAAGAATGAGCAAGGGAAAGTTGACCATGCCACAGAACTAGTGTACAAAGAAAGTTCTTGTACCCTCAGCCATCGAGGGCGCTTAGAGATTACTGCCAGAATACCTAGTGGAAAGAAGACAGTATCTTCTCATCTGCATAATAGCCCGAGACATCTTTAGAGTAAAATCAACTCTCCATGGAGAAAATCATGTAAAGCATTCCCTCATTTGGATCAAAAACTACATCCACGAAAATCCACACCCTCCTTTACTTACATGCTGTACATAAAAGAGAGAAGTTCAAAGGAAATTGCTCCCTCTGAGAGAAAGGATCACAGCCAAGTCGTCTGCGGGGAGATATGTAAGGCGCGCATGCATCCTCCCTCGCTCTCATCCTAGGCAACGAAATGAAAAAGCCCCAAACTGTTCCTCCCAGTCACATCCTCCCCGAGAACATCCTAGCACCGCTGCACTCTTCCCCCAAAGCAGCAGTGACTGGGGAAGGCTCACCAGCTTCCTCTAGATCCCCACCCCACACGGTAAGCCTGCTCGCTTGGAGAGGAACCAGGTTATGGCAGACGTGGAGACGGCAGAACCACCAAGTGCTAAGTCTTCAGAGCCAGCGCCAAGAGAACACAACATAAGCAGCACTTCCCTGGACTGCTTAACACACCTTGAGTCCCCACAACAAACCCAAAACTCTTTCAACCCCCTCGCCTGAAAAGAAGTTGTTTATTCCTTTCAAATTCCCAACTATTATAATAGCACATGCTAATTGCTAACAATACTGGGGTGGGGGAGTCCCCCACACAGGAGAGGCTGACAGGGTCACACAAAGAGCGGTGACAGTAATAGGCACCCTTAAGGAGAGAGAAGGCAATCAATTATGAACCATTTGCAGAAATTGCTGGGCTATCAAAAGCCCCGGTTACAGCTGTGCTTCATCAAGGCAGGCTTCGTTTGATTTTCAATGGAAATTATTCCTTATTCTGCAGTCTAGAATACTTGTTAGTAAAATATCCCAAATGGCCCAGGTTCAACCAGAGTGTAATCTGAAAAGAAGTTAATGACCCTGAGAAGACCCAAGGAGCAGCAGCAGGTCTTCTCCCTAAAGAGCAACCCTCTCCTGCGGGCACCTTGTAGAGGACAGTGCCTCAGGGCATCCTCGGGGATCCGCTCCCCCCAGCACTAGGCATCAAGACACCATTTTAAACAGAAGAAAATTATTTGCCATATGTGAATACTGCTTTCATACACACCCTGAGGTTTCTAGGAGGTTAGAAACGTACAGCTAGCACAGATTTTCTTATCATTAAATTTGAAACTTACTTTTCATTTATATCCATCTCAATTATTATTATTGGTGACATTAGATTCCTTTTCCCCAAGAAACAAAGAACACATGAACACAGCAACCACTTAGTATTTCCTTATTTTTTAAAAAAATGTACTGAAGTCCATTATTAGATGTAGATATTTTCATATTTGAAAATACGGGAAGGTCATTACTATACACTTGAGAGGAATTCAGCAGCAAATGATTAACCTACTCACACAGGCTGAGCATCCCTAATCCACAAATCTAATATCCAAAATGTTACAAAGTCCAAAATGTTTTGAGCACCTGACATGATACCCCAAGTGGAAAATCCCACACCTGACCTCATGGGGGAGGGCGGGGCACAGTCAAAACATAAGTGCCCTAAAAACACTGCATAAAATCACCTCTAGCAGCTATGTGCATAAGGTAGATACGAATCAAATGAATTTTACGTTTAGAATTGGGTCCCAGCCCCAAGATACCTCAAACACCTAATGCGAATATTTCAAAATTTAAAAAAAGTCTGAGATCCAAATTGTTTTGGTGTCTGGAATTCTGAATAGGGGGTAGTTAACTGGTATTCTCTTTCAACAGGTTCTCTCTCCGGTGTTCTTTGGTATGTATATACATATGCATGAATGTATGTATTTGCATTCCTCCTTCACCATGATTAACAGTGGAATCTGGAGCTCAGATCACCAGAATTCCAACCTGACTGCAGCTTTCACTGCTCTTCCAAATTCCTAACTGATGCTCCAAGGTTGACATTATAACTGCTTTATCCTCCACAGCCACTGTCATAGAATAGCTGGAAATGGCCTTAATGTGCTAACTTTCTGCGTATCTATTTTACTTAATCTTAAAATATAATAAATTTGGGGTGGGGAATTAATTTCCTTCTTAAGAACTTCAATGTGTAACTCAAGCAGATTATCCCAGAGAGAAAATCATTATCCCTGATGGCACTAAGTGATTTTCCCCAATTGCCATGCTGTGCCCGTGCCTCCCGGGCACACTTGCTTTAAATAGAACTCCTCACTTCATGCATGTCTCAGGAACGTTTGCTTTCTTAAAAAAAAATACAAAAATTGAGACAAAGAAATTTATCTATTTGATACTCTAGGAGCAACTGCACCATAAAAAAATATTGATAAATATTTGCTATAAAATTGGGTTTTTAAAAGCAAATAACCCACCAGAGAAAGAACAGGAAGATGATTGAAAATGCTGATAGACTTCAGTTTAGGAAAAGAAATAGCATCCTGGGGCCATGAGCAGACCAGTGGAAGGCCCCTGAGGAATTGGCAGGGAGAGGTACAGAGCTATGGGAGGAGGCCCAGAGAAGAGTAAAGTGGGAAGGAAGGGAGGGGAGGGGAGGGGAGGAAAGAGGTCAGGAGGCTGAACACCAGCAGGTGACCACTCTATGGTGCAGGCTCTCACCTGATCTGCCCTTCATCGTGGACATCACCATCCACAAAGGCATGCCACATGGTTCAACCATGTGGAGACTGCCACCAAGGGACTGGCTTCTGGTGTCGGTCTGAACCTGAATGGCATACAGTCCTACTTAAACGTTTATTTAAATACCTATTGTTATGGTTTAGATGCGATGTGTCGTCCCCGCCGCCCCGCCCGCCACACTAAAAGATCCCGTGTTGATGCAGAAATGTTCAGAGGTGAGGCCACTGGACTGTGAGAGCTGTAACTTAATCAGTTCACCCTAGTTTGAGTGGACTGACTGGTGGTAACTGCAGGCAGGTGGGGTGTGGCTGGAGGAGGTGGGTCGTTGGGGGGGGGCGCATGGTGGAAGAGTTCACCTCTCTGCTTCCTGGCCACCATGAACAACAGAGCAGATCTCCTCCACCACACCCTTCCTCCATGTTCTGCCTCACCTTGGTCTAAACCTCTGAAACTAAGCCAAAATAAACTTTTCCTCCTCTAAGTATTTTTTTTTTTTTTTTGGTACTGGAGATTGAACTCAGGGGCACTCGACCACTGAGCCACATCCCCAGCCCTATTTTGTGTTTTATGTAGAGACAGGGTCTCACTGAGTTGCTTAGCACCTCGCCATTGCTGAGGCTGGCTTTGAACTCGTGATTCTCCTGTCTCAGCCTCCCAAAATGCTGGGATTACAGGCTTGCGCCACTGCGCCCAGCTCTCTAAGTTGTTCCTGTCAGGTACTTTGGTCACAGAAATGCAAAGCCAGCTAGCATACTTGTCATTAGTTTATATTTCCTGCATTCGCATTTTGTATTGAAGAGAAAAGCAAGGAATACAAAAGTTATAGTTTCAAACTCTAGGCTGGGATTTTAAAATGCATCATGTCAGACCATTTCTGAAAGTAGCCAATTATGAACAGTTAAACCTGCAGGAAAAGAAGGGAATGTAACAAGAGCCACTGAAGATGTGGAAACGAAACCCCTGGTTCCTGGCTGGTGGGGGCAGCATGTGGGGACGAGCTGGGCTGTTCCTCTGACCAAGCAATTCCACTCCCAGGTGTAGACCGAAATAACGGAACACAAGCAGCTCAGCGGCCATGTTCACCACAGCCGCACTCAAGATAGCCAATCAGCAGCACCAGCCCACGCACCTGTCAACAGGTGAATGTGCAAACAACATGGGACCTGTACAAGCAACGGGATATTATTCAGTCTTCATAAGGAATGAAGATGGGACACGGGCTACAATATGGTGGACTCAGATGCAGTGAAATAAGTGTCAGGAATCAAGGACAAATATTCTATCATTCCACTAATCAAGGAGGTGTCTAGAATTGGCAAATGACAGGAGGTGCGATAGAGTTACCAAGGGGGTAGGATGAGAGGACATGGAGAATCACTCTGTACTGGGCAGAGTTTCTGCGCAGAATAAGAGATGAATGATGGAGATGTTGGGGAAACTATGTGAATATGCTTAAGGCCACTCAAGTGTACGCTTGAAAATGGTGACAGCGACACATTTTATGTCATGTAATTTTTAACCAAAATAAAAACATGAAAGCATTCCAAAAATGGTTTATCTTTGACCCCCTACCCCAGAAAAAAAAATGTAGAAAGGAAAAATAGTAATTTAACATGACTTTCAGAACCCCTGAGCTTAGGACTTCCTTGTCAAAATAGCTCAGCAAAAGCATCCTAACGCAGGAACAGTACTGTCTGCTGCTCACTCTAATGGCATACCAAAAGTTCTGTCTAAAGTCACTGGTACCCATTTGTACTTAGCTTTAAAAAAAAAGAAAATAAAGAAACTGTATTCTTTAAGAGGGAAAAAATAAGTTTGTACCAGGGGCAGGATGAGTCTGCCTTCTCCTCTCCCATCTCAGGTAGAGGTGGGCATTCACCTCAGCCTGCCTGGCTCTTGGTTTGCGACTGGGGCAACTTACCCTGAACGTCTGTTCCATTTTCTCCCTGTGGGACGCCTGGTCCAGAGTGCCATCTGTCTGACTCCTCTTCAAACCAGTGGTGAAGTCAGGAACATTGCTGAAATCTGCAGGGGAACAGAGAAAAAGACATACATGATTTTGGCCACCTGCAGAGAGTAGAATGGCTCAGAAGAGAGGGCAAGGAAAGAAGAACAGCCTAGAGGGCAGCAGGCTGCGCTCCTTAATAACCCTGAGGTCTCAATATGCACACAGCTGATCCCCTGGAACACCGCTGGGCTCCCACTGAGGAAGCCACATCTGCTTGTTTTGGTGAAAGGAGCCCAGTCAAAATAATGACTTAACGCCCTTGTCACTCTGCCCATTGCTGTGCAAACTGCACATCACTAAGCTCTGGTCTTACACAATTTGAACAAAGAATCAAACAGCAGTGACCTTTGTTGGTATGCCCCTATTTTTGGCTAAGTGAGGGCAAAATCACTGGAAATCTCTTAGAAAACTAATGATGTAATATCATAGACACATTGCCATCCATAACTTGATCACTTGCAAGTATCATTCTTTTTCAGGCATCAACCACGATTTCATCCTAAATTGAAAATAATAGAGCACATCCTGCTAACTTCTAGAGGAAAGGTAAAGGGATAATCAGTGGTAGGTAGAGCACATGGTTTTCCAGGCTATAGCTACACAAACTCACATCTCCTTTGTTCTCAAGTTAACAAATTCAAGAGAGACAGAAAGACCAGCCTCTATCAAAACACAGCATAGGCTTTCCTTCCAGTGCGAGCATTTGACAGGCACTCCCCTCAGCTAGGTGAAACCAGGTTTCTGATTCCAGGCAGCTAAGTGAGAAGCCAGTCTGTCCCAGTTAGTGGAACCCAAAAGACATGGGCAAACTTGCAGACAAGAAACTGTCCAGCATACCAGGGGCAGGGAGGGTGGTCTCTGGAAGACCTTAGGAAGCCCTGAGAGCCCTAGGAGGTGGACAATAGATGGGCAGGGATGCTAGTACCCGATCCATGCTGACATTACTGATCGCTCTACAGGTACCTACTTATAAGATGGGGTTGGGGGTGTCCAGAACGCTTTTTCTTTTTTTTTTTAGTTGTTGATGGATCTTTATTTTATTCATTTATTATTTATATGTGGTGCTGAGGATCGAACCCAGTGCCTCACGCATGCTAGGCAAGCGCTCTACCACTGAGCCACAGCCCCAGCCCCTCCAGAACGCATCTTAATGAGCTACAGAATTCTGCAGCTCCGATTTCTTCTACCCTTAGCCTCTTCCAACACACTGATCCCACCCATATAAAGACCAGATAATCCAAGCCACACTTCAGTGATGTCAGTTGTAGAGCTAAGTTAGTCTAGATAAGGCAGAGCGGATCACAAAGGCTAAACCGGTCCTGGCTTCAAACCACACCGCAGAGGCAGTCCACTCACTAGCAAGCAGACTGCATGGGGGTAACTGAGGCCCTCCACCAAAGTGACCAGCCAGTGCTCCTCTACTGCAGTCACCATGCTCTCCTGGGAGACCAATTAGACCTTCCCAGGAGGAAAAGAGCCTTCCTTCCCGTAGATTCATCACAAATGCATCTTTCCATCCACTCAACACATGCTTTTTGAACACTATTTTTCTTGGCACTGGGGCAGGTGTTGGGGATACAAAAATAAGGAACACATTCTCCAAGTCTGCTTCTGGGAGAGGCGGCTGGGGGTGGGGGGCAGGGACATCAGTGTGACAGCATCACAGATGATGTGAGTAGTCTGAACAGGGCCGAGTAGGGACGCTGGACAGGGGAGTCATCCTCCCTGGGCCTTAGAAGACGTCACAGGGAGGGGACTCCTGAACAAAGTCTTCAAATCTGAGGGGATCTGTCTTAAGGGTGAAAATAACACGGAGACCCACGGGGACAGGGCTCCAGGAGTGTGCACAGCTGAGTGAGGTTGGACGGCGATGCAGGCGGGACCAGGGGCTGCAGCAGAGACGGGGCAGGGAGGGCAGAGGCCTGGGATGGCGAGACCTTGAAGACAGACAGGACGGAAAGTCACAGAAATGGTGTAGGTACATGGCACAAGGACCCAAACGAACACAGAATAGAGTAATAGCAAGAAAGTGAGTGGTGGCAGAGAGTTTGAGGAGGCAGACGCCAGGGGTCTCCTCTTTGTCATCTACTAAGTGACACAGAGAAGACAGGTATTGAGGGAGATGCCTGGTGTTTATGTCTCAGGTGACTGGGCAGATGGGGAACCCAGGAAGGGGTAGGAATAGGAATGATAAGCTTAGCATCACGCGCACCTCCCAGAGGGAAATAGTTATCAGTGGTCAGGCCCAGAAAGACGGGCATCGGGAAGCCACCAGAGCATATGTGACAGCGAATCTGAGGGATGACAGCAACCACCAGAGGGGACATCCAGAGCCATGGCAGGGCCAAGGACAGAACCTGGGAACACCAAGGCAAACGGGTGCCAGAGAGGAGTGGCCCTTGAAGGAGCCACCTGTCTTCACAGGAGTATGAGGAGAACAGGTGACGCGGCCGCCACAGAAGCCACACAGTGCAGAAGCACGTTACCTGGGTAACGGAGCCAAACCTGCAGCGTGGCTGCCTTCACCATATACATAAGGAGCTTTGGTGTCTCCAAAGAGTTCTACCAAGGCCAGGAAACATGACACTGTCCCCACGGGCATTCATTCATGATTTAGATTCCTGTGGTGCCCACTATCTCGCCAGCAGGCACCAGTTGCTGCAGATCCAAAGGTGAACAAGACCTTGAGTCCCATAAAGAGTCAGACCCGACAAGGGCATTAGGAGCCTGGGAGCCTGCAGTGCCAGATGGACGCTAGTGAAAATAGCACGGGACATGTCACAGCGGGTGCCAGGCAAATTCTGAGTCATTCATCCAATTTATTCACAAAACTTTGGAACTAATATGTGGGAAACTCCCTGAGCCACTGTGTCTTACAAAGAGATCCTCATTCACATTCTGAAACCACACGTCTCAGGGAAGCAAAAGAAAAGGTGTGGCATTTACCTGATAACAGATCTGAGACCCTTCCTGTCAGAACCCAGCAGCCCCAGGACAATCCATGAGGCTCCCCCAACACCTTCACTGCTCTCAGCTGCAGGGAGCTTTGCTGGGCTCCTCTGAGGCACCAGCCTGGGTAGGATGGCCGCAGGAACCAACTCCCGGGACCCGAGAGGAAAAGGCCACTCCGGACAGTCCCTATATAAGTCAAGAAAGAAAATTTCAGAGCCAGTCCACCACACAAATTTCACCAGAGGCAGAATGTATCTGAGCATACCCAGGGTCCCTGCAGTGACCAGCAATGTGCCAAAGATGTCCCAGAGACTGACAAGGCGCAGAGACAGTCAAACCAACAGTGCCAACAGTGTTCTCAGGGCTCTTCATTCCTTGGGGATAACATGAAGCATTTGCTTCCTGCCTACCCCGCACTCAGCACCGCAAAGTACCAGTGTCCAGACACCTCTCTGTATTTATATAAATTTATTTATATACAACTGCAAATAAATTTAAAAGAAGAGAAACTAACCAAATTGTAAACTTGAGAGAACTATTTGCATCTGCTAGATACGCCCTTTGTTCTTCTCATCTTATTCCTTGTGGAAATTAAGTTTGGGGTGAGGTCCTGCAATTTGGAAAACCTAACATTTAACATGGCCGACGAGAGCTGCTATTTGGTAGCTCAGCAGAGCTGCAGCGCCCTGGATTACAGGATTGGCTCCCCCACATGGACCCACCCATTGATTTACTGATTCCCGCACTGATGCTAGGCACTGAGCACCCACCAGGTGCTAGGTCAGGTGCCACAATGAGCTCAGGCCCACCCATTTTTCTCCTTCAATCAACAAATACTTTGTAGAGATGGACGGCAGGCAGGCTATCAGGAAGAATGAACTCAGCACTTCATATGGACAACCGAGGGGGAAACACAAGGCTTTAGGCATGAGACATCTCGTAATTCAGTTTATTCTTGAGCTATGCGTCAGTACATACCCCATTAGTGCCACTGTCAGCCAAGTAGCTGGCAACCTCAAATCCTTTGCAATTAAAGGGCAAAACCTGTGTTCAACTAACATCCTGAGTACTGACTTAAAAATAGAAACATCAAGAAATGCTAAAGTTAAGGTCGCCTCACCCACACAGCTCCTAATCTTGAATTCAAAGTTATACAGTCACATCACTTTCACCCCAGTCTAGCACAGTAGATGTGCAAGAGTGCAGGCTTTGTCATTTATGTTCCCTGCCATGTACGAAGCATGAGTATATTCCGGGGCTAACTCTGATAGGCACAGGGGAGCTCCTTGGAAAGGGAGGCGTGGGGAAGCTTTGGAGGGGCTTGGTCGCAGCGATCTCCCTGCAGACACCCACCTGCAGCCTGGAACTGCAGGAAGCTCTCATGTGTGGTCCACCTCATTGAAGCCATCCCAGGATCCCAGTCCTGTAGGCTGCCTCCTCTCTACTCAACTAGGTAGCAAGAGAAGAGGCATAAAAGTTCTTCCCAGCCCCTGGACACCACCAAGGGGGCAGCCAGCGGACCCCAGAGAGCCCAGGCCACGTGCAACAGTTAGGGAGGGGGAAGGCTCTCTGCCACAGCAGTGGCCAGGACTGAGCTTCCTGAGGACAGGCAACTGTCTCAAGGATTTTAGTCAAAAGTCTGAGAACACCTGCTACATCCTTGGGGGCAGCAGTTATAAGAGAAATTGAGGTGATCAATCTCCGTACCAAGATGAGAAATGCAAAATGAGAGAATATTTGTTTTTTCTTCTGGGATACAGTAGGACTTTTTGAAAAATTAAGGATCCTAGTTGCTATGATGTGATCATGTCCCCCAGAACTCATGTTGAAGAGTCAGGGTCAGACTTCCCCAGGATGAGACTGTAGGCAGGATGCCAGCAAGGACACAAGTGTCACAGCACTATCCCCAGGGGCTGGGAGATGGGGCCTAATGAGCGACTCAGGCCACAGATCAACGCCACTGTACAATGCGCTCTGGGGGTGGGATCACACTCCCTTCCACCTACTGCCGCGTGAGGATGCAGAGCACGGGCACCAGCTGGATCAGAATCTCCAGACCTGCCAATGCCTCACTATGCACTTTCCCAGCCTCCAGAACCGCAAGCCAGGAAGTTCTGCTCAGAGATCACCCCACCCGAGGTATTCTGTTACAGCAGCACAAATGGACAGACAGGAGCCATGTGTCAGGAAAAGCTCTGCTTCCCTCTGTGAACCTCAGATTCCTGGACATAGAGGAAAAGGATGGGGCAGCAGAGTGGGAACTTCTTCCCCTCCCTGGCGCTGGGAATTAAACCTAAGGCCTTGTGCATGCTATGCACATGCCCTACCAATGAACTGCACCCCGACTCCCCGGAAGCTGTTTTTAAACTGGTTTTTCCATGTTTCAAGGTGTATATTATAGCACAATTTTTGTCAACACTGTCAGATCCAAAGCCCCCTTTTTGATATTATATGCTTACACTACTCTGAAATAAAAATCACATTTAATATAATCTCCACACGTGTTTTCATTAAAAGATATATATATATATGCACACACCCAAACACAATATGCTGTCCTAGCAGTAACACAGGGAGAAAAATAAATGGAAAGTAATTTTTAATTTTATAAAATACATATTTCAATGTGCAAAGGGTGGACACAACCATTCCAGAACCCACGTGGAAGTTGTCCACCATGGGCACTGTAGAGAACCACGGTCACAGTCATGCTTTGTCACAGACCACCCACAGCTAGGTGTACTGGAGGTCACCATCAGGACTCAATCTTCCAAAATGGGAAAAATTCTCAGCAAAGTTTTGAACAAAACAAAGTACACACATCCCTGGACATGTTGGTCTGTGGAGCTCCTAGAAAATTCAAAGCACACTCCAGTTGTGGGGGAAGCTGGCTGTTGGCTCAGATCATTATGTACATGTGTCCCCCAAAACAGACCCACAAACTTCCAAGATGTCATGTGGCTGGCAGTGCCACCTTCTCTGGAACCTGCCTCTGCCTCTCCCCCTGGCTAGGACCTCAACTTGTTCTCTAGGTCAAGTGGCGTCAGAGAATGCAAAAGGCACCAAAAGCACTCAGCTGAGAGCTGCGATCCACTGAACATTAGGCTCCTCACCTATTTTAAACATAAAGTATGCTCACAACAACAATTACAAATATAACATCCAGATAAGCAACACAGCATGTTCAATTGGAGCTCTCATCTGAGGCTCAAAAATTTTGGGTGGGGGGTTTACTAGGGATTGAACTCAGGAGCACTCGACCACTGAGCCACATCCCTAGTCCTATTTTGTATTTTATCTAGAGACAGGGTCTGAGTTGCTTAGTAGCTCGCTTGTTGCAGAGGCTAGCTTTGAACTCGTGATCCTCCCACCTCAGCCTCCTGAGCCGCTGGGATTACAGGCGTGTGTGCCACCGCGTCCAGCTCAAAAATATCTTTGTTTATTAAATCATCAATACATAGAGTCCCTTCTGATGTGAAAATTAGGATACTATTCCATAAAGAAAGTGGAAACAATTTTTAAATAATATCAAAGAAGCTAAAAGTGAATTCTAAATGGTTTAAGTTTCCAACTACATGTAGCATTAAAGTCGTGCATCAGTGAGTTTAATACTTAATTCTACTATGTACTCAGATTCAGATAACATAGTTTACGTGAATTCTGCTCTTAATCTATTTGATTTTTCAATTTCTCAGAATTTCCACTGGGCAATTCCATAAATGAACAGCTTGTAGAGAATCAAAGAACTTTAGATCAGAAAAGAAACCTAGAAATTATTCTATCAAATTTCTTTCTTTCTTTAAATACAAATGTGATTTTAAGAGAAGATAAATATTTTGGTAATCTATGGCCAGTTGAGGAATATTGGCATTTTCTAATTACAAATTTAAACCTTTAGTTCAGTTCTCCAAGCTTCACCCATTGCTACAAAACTCGGCATAACTGCTCCCAACATGGTTATGGTACAAAGAGCACACTGAACAGTGAGTTCCTTTGCAAAGAGGCTTAGAGCCTCCCAATTTTTAAATTTAAATGTGCAAACTTAGTGCAACAATGCTTATTTTTAACTAATACAGATTTCCCTGAATTTTATTCATGCTTTTCCTTTAAAATGCAGTGGTTTGTGACACCTTTCATGAACAATATTTGCTGCACTCTGTCATGCAGGCACCTACCACTCATCATCAGTAAGACAGAATGAAATAAATCCATGTATATGCAATAGTGGAAATAATAGATGGACTGTTCAGTGAGAGAGAAACAACTGAGTTGGCCACAAAGTTAATCAAGTTCTAAACTGCACACCAAAAGATCACCAGTTAAAATTACATACCTCTAATATAGACAAAAATCAATCTGTTTGACCCTTATCTAGGACTCTGCATTCTTCTTCTTCTTGAGGCTAGGAAACTCAAAGCAGCAGGCTGAATATCATTGTCAAGTTTGCAGAGAAGTAAACTGTATCATAGCATAAATACCATACCAGAAAAAAATGTAAATTTCATAAATCTCTCAAGTTCACTTAACCTGAGGTCACAATCCAATCGATGACATTCTTGACAAAACTAGCTCAATTTTGGTGATAAAGGGAAGCAAATACCAGTAGAAAATGTTTCTTAATATCAGGCTGCCATGATTTGATTTACTGTCTTGTGATAAATACCCTTAGAGTCTAAAGAGGAGCAGGAGCGTGGCAGGTGCTATCAAGGTGGGAACATGCTGCCGGTCGCCTCCCTGGATGACTGCAGCATATAGCTCCTCTGAGGACTGTGGCAGAAGACTCTAGATAACACCCACATCCTTGTTCTGCAGATAGCTGCAGCTGGGACTGAGGCAGAGTATTCAGCCGTCAAAAAGGAGAGCCTCTCACTTTACCTCATCAGGGCCCCCAGTGAAAAATATAAAGCCCATGAAAAAGAGATCTTCAACCAAGGTTTCGGTACTAACAGACACTGACACTCTCCAGAGTTGGGAGGGTCACCAAATGCCATGCTTATTACATTCACAGGCATATATCAGACAACATTGTATTTCAGACACTTAAAGAATTTTAATAAAGTGGAGTTTTGGTATAAAACTCTTATGAACAACTTACTTAGAATTCTATTCAAAGATCAGGAGAAAAAAAAAAAACAGAAAAAAAGTATGCATGAGTTTGCATTTGAGAATGCTGCTATGGGAAAGGGAAAGCCTGAGCGACCCCCGATGTTCAGTGAGCGCTACTGGTCTACTGCATGAAAAGGTAGAACAGAGAACACGGGCCGACTCATGCTACAACATGGATGGGCCTAAAAAACATCACACTAAGTGAAGGAAATCAGACAAGACAGGCCACCTACTGTGCCATTCCATTTATATAAATTATCTAGAATTGGCCGATCCATAGAGTGGATCTGTGGCTACCAGGAGCTAGAGGGACAGATCATTCTTCCAAAGCCAAGTACAGTGGTGCACACCTGTGATCTCAGCTTCTCAGGAGGCCAAGGCAGGAGGATCACAAGGTGGAACCCAGCCTGGACAACTTAGTGAGGCCCTGTCACAAAATAAAAGGGCTGGGAATGTAGCTCAGTGGCAGAACACTTGCCTAGCATGTGTGAGACTGTCAGTACAAATCCCAGTGACAGACACACACTGCACAAGAATAAAGAGAATGAAAGTATTACTACAAGCAACTGATATTTCACCAAGTGATCACAAGGCAGGCAGTTCGTACTCGCTACCCCCAACCCCCAGACAAGAACCGAGATGAGAAGACAAGGACCCTCATCAGTCTGGTCAAATCTAAACACAAATTTGCTTTACAAAAGGGCAACTTATTAGTGGGTTTTACTCTATGTGTATTAATACAGAAATCCCTAAAAGGGGAAAAAACAAGGTTAAAATCCAGACATGTCTCCACGTGGCGGGAGAAGCAGGGTAACGCAGGACTATCCTTACCCACGACTGTGACCTTCTCCAAGTTCCCAGTGACTTCCCGTGTCTCTGTGCCTTGATTTACCCAGCTGTGAGAGTGAAATGATAATAACACATCTCTGCTCCATCAGGGTGAAGCAAGGGGTAATTAGTGCTTTTAAGGCTCTTAGTGATCTTTCTATTGAGACAGCCTGCTATTATCCAGAACCCTAACACCACCTTCACAGCAGTCAAGACCTGACTCTATTTAAAGAGGTAACGAGATGGTTGCAAAACCAAAATGGAATTCTTGATCCATTACTTTGCTGTTTTTTACACCCCATAAACTTTCTTAAGAAATGCACATTCCTGCAGTTATTAAATCGTTACTTTAATTGTATGAAATAAATGAATTTTAGAGAGAGGAAAATAAAAAGACTAAACGGTCTTGTCCAGTCTTGTCAGGAGTTGAAGCAACAGAAATCAGAGCCACCTGTCCTAGCTCACACAGAACCAAGCAGGGGCGAGAGTCCAGACAGGCTTCCTCACTGAAACCACATCTCACCATCAGTACTGACCTACCCTGGTGACACAGAAGTTCCTGGTCCTTTTTTTTTTTTTTTTTTTTTGGTACCAGGGATTGAACTTAGGGGCACTCGACCACTGAGCCACATCCTCAGCCCTATTTTGTGTTTTATGTAGACACAGGTTCTCACTGGGTTGCTTAGTGCCTCGCCATTGCTGAGGCTGGCTTTGAACTCACAATTCTCCTGTCTCAACTTCCCTAAGTGCTGAGATTACAAGCATAAGCCACCATGCCCGGCTTCCTGGTCCTTTTTAATTGTGGGCTTATCTATATCATAAATATCAGTCAACCCACTGCAATTGCAAATGGCAGATGTGGGACACCAGCTGGGATGTGTAGTAAGGCTCTGGGCAGCCAGAGCATCTGGTTCCCCACCCAGCACAGCCAAAGGCCAGCTCAGAGTCCCCTCCATGTACTGAAAGCAAGTGAAGACCTCAGTTGTATCCCACACTCTTCCACTGTGGCAGATTAGGGAAGAAATATGGGAAACCTCAAGGTATGCACCATGGATTGTGCCTATGTCCACAGCCTGCTCTCAGCAACCGCCCCGACTCAGCATCGAGCATCCTGCCACTTTCCTTTCACCCAATTGCTATTGACTCAACACCTGCAATTGACCAAGAACTGCGCTAGCTGCTGTGTCTCTGCCTTCTACCAAGTCCCTGTGTTCAAGGGATTTTCAGTAGTAGGTAAACATGTAAGGCTATAGGTGCTAACTTCTCCATCTTGCACCCAGGCAGAATGCTTTCAGAGATCAAAACAGGGAGATCCCAGGACCCGCCAGTGCCACTTGTGGGCAGCCCCCTGCATCTTATAGAATGCAGTCCTAAAAGACAAGTGCAGAGGTGAGCAGAGATTCTGCAAAATCCCAATCTTGGATTCCTCAAAGAGTTATAAAATCTCTATCACAGCTCACCTTTAAAAGCACCTTTCACACACCTTAGCCTCCTTTCCCAGCTCAGGCAACTGACCTCCACAAGATCAAAGGACAGCCAACGAGTGCTGAAGGTTCACTGGCATTCAAGGTCATGGGCATCAAACTTAGGCCTCTTATCAACACTTACAGTCCCCTTGTTCCCCTCATTTTTATAAAATAATAATGGAGTTTAATGAGCACTCAGGTAATTTTGCTAATGCTACAAGAAAAGACACCTGAAGTTTGTCGAAGCCTGACATGGTCATTCATCCACAGAAACATGAAAGTCGGAATTCGATTCACAGTAGGCAGTTCAGGAGGGAACCGTGTGTGGGAGAGGTAAGTGAAGGTAATGGATGATAACACGTCCTTCCATTTGGCAGTTTACGAGTGTTTCGCTGGAAACTCCAGGTTCAACAGCTAGTCCCCAGGAGACCTGTGCAAGGAGGGTCCTTCTGTTGCCCCAGAAACTCACTGGACAGCATCTTCTCCAAGGGCAGTCAGAGACCCGGCAGAAGATGCACAATTTCACGTGCCTATTTCCAAAGAAATTTTCCTAGAGCTACTAAGAAGTAACAAAATTGAATAATTTGAACTTTGTCATGTTCTCATTTTATGTTAAAGAGGCTAATGACCCCCTCAAAAAATGATTCGTAAATGGATAACTTACAAATGATCGTAGCTGATTACTGTAGCATCAGAAAAAAATTTAGAAGATGCAACAGATCATCACTGAATCATCTGAAAGGAACTGATGTCCTACAACTGTATTTCAAAGTTTATTGTTTTTCTTTTATAAACAAATGTGTACTTGCTTTACATTGAAAGATTTTCAAGTAAGCAAGTTGTCACTCAAACCTGTCTCTTTATGTTGCCAATTTTGATCAATTTTGTGGGAATATATTTTTTTTAATTTATAGTTATAGATGCACAGAATGCCTTTATTTGTTTATTTTTATGTGGTGCTAAGGATCTAACCCAGTACCTCATACGTGCTAGGCAATCACTCTGCCACTAAGCTACAGCCCTAGCCCAATTTTGTGGGATTTTTATAGATGAACTTTCACTACAAGCCATTTCAAAATCATCTTGGAGGTAGGTGAGATGTGCAACAGAGAGACTTAGCACAGTGTCCCAATGTCCTGGCCAGTCATCTCAGGGACTTACCATTGTCCTTCAGGCTGGACAGCTTTGCTTCCAGATGTCCCCAGGGCTCCATCTCTCACCTCCTTCAAGACTTTGTCCCAGTGTGCCCCTTGTTCTCCTGAGGTCTGCCCAGTCCCTAGTCCTGTTCCCGCCTGTCCTGATCTAACTTTTCCATTCCACTCACTCCCGGTGAGTATACTACATTATTTATTATGCTTCTGCCTATCCTCTATTTTCTGCACTGAAATGTGCGAGGATTTTTTTAACCTGCTTTGTTTGCTGTACCACTTCTAAACAGTCCCTGCCACACCATAGCCAGTCACTAAATAACTGTTAAATGAAGGCATGAAAGAAAAGTTAAAGACAAAAATACGTTTTCCAGAGACCACCAGTTTCTCAGCTGGGGCTGAGTGTGCTTTCTGCAGGTAACACACACCTACTGTGGGGGTGGGGGGCTGCATGTGCTGTTGCGTGGACCTAACTGAAGGTCTTGAATTTAGAATTAAGTACAAAAGTTCACTTTCCAACTTTGAGGTAAAAAAAATTTTTTTTTCCAAATTTACATCACAGATTAAATCTCAAGGGATAAACAAAGCCACGATGCCCTTCTTGGCTACCAGTTTGATTTTCTACACTTTAAACAAAGCACAGTTGGGAGACTGCACAAGTCTTCACATACTGTGAGTTAATGGGATGCTGAACGTTGAAAAGCTGGGGACCTGGGGACTGTTGCTTCTTTTTCACATCCCGAGTCCTGTGATTTCCATATCCTTTATTCACTGATTCAAATGTTCAAGCAAGTATTTATTGAGTGGTTCTTCTTATGTGCTGGGGATTTACTGATGCTCAAAGAGTACCTGCTGAGGGAGGGCGAGCCCCGCCGCCTACCTACAGACCCTGCCACACACAGCCTCCACCTCCCACCCCATTCCAGGCCTATGCCCTTCCCAGCACTGGCACCAGAGTGACCTGTCTTGTTTACCTAGCAATGTGACCAGTCCTGAGAATGTTTCACTGCCTTCCTAGCCCTGGCTCACCTACCCTACGTCCCTCCCCCCACCCTCATTTGCACCAGACTCTCCAACCATCTCACTCTCTTCCCCACAGCCAGGGTCCCAGCTCCTTCCCCACTTTGAGCCACCACCTCTGCCCCTTGGTGCTTCAGAGTCCAATATAAAGGAGATCCTCCCTCAAAAGTGGTCCTGACCATGTCCACTTGAGCTTTTTGCCCCCCTTGTTATTGCTGCTGCCTGAAGATTACAACAGCCCTTCTCAAAGCGTGCTCTGTAGCATCCTGGGGCCACCGAGACCTTTTCAAGGAACCTCCAAGTTCAAAATTACTCTCAGAATAATATTAAGTATCATTTGCCCTTTTCTCCAAGGTCACTTGCACAGATGGTGCAATGCACTGGCAGGCGACTCTCACGAAATCGTAGCACACATTAAGGCCGCTGACTTCAAACTGTCCTAAGCACCAGTGTATTCTTCACCACCACACACTCAGATTGAGAAGCTGCCGGTTTCACTCAAGAGTGCCCCCTGTGAAGCTGTATGAATGATGAAGCTTTCCACATCTCCAGCCTTGGAATGCATCTGAGAAGTGCACACAGCTTTCGCTGCAGCTAGAGGGACATTGGGGTTTGGGGGGAAAAGCACTTAGACAACTGTGCTGCAGACTGAACTCGTGAACCACAATTTGCACTTGAAAATACAACTAACTTAAAATATTTTCTTTAAAATGAACAAAGCGAGCCTTCTAAGAAAACAACTGACAGTATTTGTAGATATAATACAAACTTTCCGGCAAAAATCAGATTCATGGAAACTTTGTATCCAGCACTATGAGCATGACAGCTCCCCAATAGATAAAGACATTTCCAATGAGATTTGATGTGATTTTTTAATACAGCATAATAAAACATCTGTACTTGAGATCCACATAACTCAGGGAGCCCAAATTTTTCAAATAAGCAATGCATACTATAAAATAATGCATGAGTAAAAGACCCATTTCAACTGCAATCCACTGGATGTTCATGTGACCATGAAGAAAAGGCCACTAACACCATCCCAGATGCCACTAACCTTGCAGGATCACTTGTTGAGTTTTGGTGTAATATCAAAGACAATCTCCACAATTATCAGAAAGAGTTATTAAAATACTCCTTCCTCAATGTCTATGCCTAGGTGAGACTGGACCGTCTTCAAACAGCTTCACCAGAAAAATGGCACCGGGAAGCCAACTGAGAATCCAGGGTCCTCCAGCAAGATACATACTCAAGAGGTATGCAGAACTGTAGAACAAAACTACTCTTCTCACAATTTTTTTTTTTTTGAGAAACATTTCATGAAATGGGTTCATTGCTAGTTTAAAATTAAATATTTTGAAATTTTCTCAGTGTACATTTCTAATACAATAAATAGCTTGTGTAACTAGGGCTCTTGAAGGTCCTCAATAATTTCTAGCAGTAAAGGGTCCAGAAGGAGGCCACCAAGTTTGTTGAAACTACAGTGGTTGCTATAGCAGTTGTTCAGGTCACCTCCAGCCCAGCACCCTGAAGGTAGGGACTGTGTTTACTTCATTTTCGCATCTCTGCCATCCAATGCAGCACTTGATACACAAACACAAATCAGTTACCTTACAGTTTCGGAGCTCGGAAGACCAACGCCAGCAGGGCTGTGTTCTATCTGGACACTTGGAACCGCATAGGGAAACGGTTTCTCTCATTTATCAACTTCCAGAGGCCTCTTGCAGGGCATGGTTCATGGACCCAGTCACACTGACCTGCAGGAAGTGGCCCATCATCCCATCACAATGACCTGTAGGGCGTGGCTCGTGGCCCTGGGTCACACTGACCTGCAGGAAGTGGCCCATGGTCCCATCACAATGACCTGTAGGGCGTGGCTCGTGGCCCTGGGTCACACTGACCTGCTTCCCTGACCAGTCTACCCCTCTGACTCAGGCCTGCCTGCCTCCCTCCTCCGACCCTGTGAGGACTCTGTGGCCCCCAGATAACCCAGGGTAATACCTCAGCTCACAGGCTGTTGCTTCTCCCATCCACAAAGCTCCTTTTGCCATTTAAGTCCCTGCTGCCACATTTGCCGGTTCTGAGGATTAGGGTCTGGGCATTTTGAAGGTGGCCCTCATTGTTCCTACCACAACCACATACTAAGATAGTGCCGTAAAAACAAAGCAGAAAAATGCCCCACCATTCCCCCCAATTTCAAGCTTCACCAGACCAGAATGAGAAAGAAACTAAGAACAATGATTGCCCCAAAAGAGAAACTCAGTGGCCAAGAACACAGCAGGAGGAATTAATCTATTTTATTCAAGGCACACTTCTGTAGCCTTTACCATGTGCCAGCACCACCTAGCGTTTTCCTCATAAATCCCACAAAAATCCTAGACCACTTTATAGCCGCTGAAACTCAGCACAGAGAGGTCACGTGACTTGCCCAAAGTCACACATCCAGTAAGCGAGAGAGCCAGGAGCCAGGACTTGAACCCAAGACGTCTGGTTAAGTCCATGCTTTTAACCATGGTCCTACACAATTCCAGGGGCCTTGTCTTGACTGTTGAACCTTTTACACAGCTGGGGTTTTGTATTATGCATACGTATTATCAATCCAAAAAACTGAGGATGCCATCAACAAAACAATTCTCTCTAAAAGAAAGATCTAAAAAGAAGATACCCAGACATGGTCCTTCTGGATGTTTGAATTCTTTCCTAGGGAGGACGGAGTCAGGAATGTAATTCACTTTTAAGCCCTACAAAAGAAGAGGAACAAAGGTGGAAATACAGATGAGCATCACTGGCAGCCAGAGCTTGAGTGGCCACAGGCGCAGAGGGGTCTGCTTTTCTTTTCCATACGCAATGGGGGGCTGTGAGGTTTTCTCTGAACAGTCTCAGAGAACCACTTTGCAGAGGTCTGGCTCATTCTGCGTGCATAGGAGACGAGGCAGGGCATCAAGAAGGCTCAAATCTCTCTAAAGGTGGCACGCTTCGAATGCGCCATGCACTGCTCTTCCAAAGATTCCTGTCGATTTTTACCTGGTCTATTTGCATTTAATGTTTAGAGAGAAAACGCAAAATTGGCTTTTACTAAAAATGCTAGCAAACTCTACTTATCCGCTTCTGCCCCGGCCCAACACTGCCTCGCCCTCCTTGCCGAGGGGCATTGCCTCACAACCAGCCATCCCTTTTATAGGCCACAGGGCATTACTCTGCCTGCTACATCCCGAGAGGTGGCCTGTGAGGACCAACCACCAGTATATATGGCTTCCCAATGCTGAGAAGTGCTCAGGCTTTACAGGGATCCTATAGGAATTCTTTCCTTCGCTCTTTTCCAAAAGCCATTTTTAAAAATTATTTATTTGACAGGGGACTTCCAATCACTAAAAAACAATAAGACCTAAAGGAATGAAGCTATAGTGGAGAGGAAACAGAGCTGATATGCTGGTGTGAGTTTTCAAATCGTACTCCAGAGGTCAGCAAAGGACCAGACTAGTCCTCGGAACTTCACTGGAGGCAGGGCAAGCAGTGCCACGCTCAGCTGGGGGCGTTGTCCAGATGTGTGCCACAATGTGTTGCAAATCCTGGAAGCCAGGTACCCCATGACCTCACCCAGCAGACTGGCCTTTTCCCATGAGCTCTGCCTGCCACCTCTGGGCAGCCGCTGGCTCCCCGGGAAACTCCTTGCCTCCACCAGGCACAGCACCTGTGCACTGGCAGCGCCTGGATCCGTCAGTCCCTCCAGAAACCTGTCTCTTGGGTGCTCATGCCACACAACTCTGCACTCCTCTGCTAATTCATCTCCACATGCCAAGGTCAAATCCCACCTGACCTCTATGCTCTTCTCTGCTAAAGTGTTTGTTTTTTTAATGTGAATTATTTATTCACAAGTATTTTACTCTTTCCGCTCAACTGTAAGCTTCTTGAGATTATACAATAACTTCTAATTCACCCTCACAGACCAAGGTCAAATACATGAATGGATGAAGGACATGAGTGACAAACAGGGAATCAAATTCCCAAACAAAACTTGGGCAAGGGAATTAGTACCCAAGATCTTCGTTCTCTCCACAGTTAACAGAAAGCCACACACCCCATTCTGGTGACCCACTGAAATCTCCTTTCAGAATGATTCTAAGGAACTAATGATTCTGAGACCGAAGTTCCAAGGCCCGGCAAAACCGGTATTTCCCAATCAGCTTTTTTTGTTTTTAAATTAATTCTTTAGGAACACTAACGTTTTTACATCTGGGAGTCTGGGGTGTCAGCCAGACAGAGTCAGTAATAGCGGTTTTACACACAAACAGCATGTTCTCCAAGCTAAATGCTATTAGTCATCCTAAACAAAATGCCCCTGCTCTCATAAACAGGAAATGAGCAGCCTGGCCACATCACAGCCAGCTCCATAAGACATTCCCCTGGTACAAAAGCTGTACAGTGGACACACACATCCCCAGGAGAGCCAACTTACACAAAGAGAGTGGTTCCAACGGAGCGAGAGGCTCGAGAGGAACCTTAGGCCACAGCTACCTTCACCACTGTGGACCCATGTGGTGCTGAACTGTTCAAAAGATGACAAACACTAGAAATTTCCCTGTGCAACCCACAAAAGCAGCATGAACAGGATCCCAGTATGAGCAGGCCTGGTACACCCAGTCCCATCAATGGTGGCCTTGTTGGCGCTAGAGTAACACTGGCCTCTGGGGAATTCCAGTGGTAAAATTAGTTCTCCTTATAAAAAAGTCTTTACAGATGATATTTCAGCTCAAGTCAAATACAGCTCATAGATAGTCCCTCTTCCAGTCAATATCAGAACAGGAATTCAAAACCTTAAGGCAAAAATTAAAGAGTCATTCACTTCCTAAGAGGCAAAGGAACTTCATATGGAACACTGGTCAGTTCTCAGTGTCTTCCTGTGAGCTCTGCTCCTCAGGGAACTGCAGGTGTCGGGGAGTGAAGCTGGTAACCGGGGAGTCTCTGCTTCTCGGTGTACTCCCCTGCTGAATGGAACAGTGTCTCCCAAGCCGGGGCTGAGAAGCCAGTGAGGTGAGTTGACCATTCACCTTGCTGCTTTCTGACCACTTCAGAGAACAGTGGTGGCAGTTTGGGGCACATAGTCCCTAATGGACAGAACATCCCCACCCAAGCACAACGGTTACCTTTTTCTATTATCTCTCAATTTTCAAGAACTTAGAAAGAGGGGCTGCTTAGGTCCAGGCCCACTCAATGGAGGCCACTCTGGCTAAAAGTGGAGCCTGCACTTCCCCAAATCACCTGAAGGAGGTGCTCTCATAGCAGGACCCAGGAGCTTGCACTTTCCTAACCTCATCAGGTAAGTCTCACTGTGGAGTTTGAGACCTATTTCCCTAAATATTATACATATGGATCAAGCAGCCTCCAATACCAGTAGGACTCATCTTTTCTAGAAAAAACAAAGCCTAAACAGTAACCCACAACCACTTCCCTGGCTCTCTGGGACATGTTACTGTGACTAACACTTCTTTCAGACACAGAGACAGATAAATTTTTTCCTCCACTCAAACCTAATCAAGAGACTAAGGTTTACCAACATAAATGTCTGGATACCTGACCAAAACCAAAAGTAGACCAAAAGCCCTAAGCTCCTCACAGGCTGTCCCCAGGGCCTCATGTATTTAAACACTCAACAGAGAGGAGGTCAGAAATATTCCACTGGGGTGGTCAAACTATGACCAAACAACCAGTTAATACTTTCTTCTTTCTTTCTGATATTCTTATAAAGCAGGTCTTCTTTTCCAGGGAGTCCTTAAAAGACAGAGGACTGGCCTTTCTGAAGAAGGAAGTAGAGCTGTCCTTCCCTCTTTCTAAGTACCCAGACACCTTCTAGAAATGACCACTGCTAAGCATAAACCAGAGTTGTGTTAATAACTGTTTTTCAAAGTCATTTAATTTTTATCTGTATAAATTTAATTTTTTTTAGAAAGAAAACTGGATTCCTATTTTCTGCTTCACTGCGAAAGCAAATCAAAGTCACTTTTAATAAAATGTTAAGCTGCAAAGGAGAAGAATCACGGTTTCAGAATTCCTGCTACATAGGAGCTGGGTTGAACCCACCACACATAACCCCCTCAACCTCACAGTGGATCCTGGTGGGAGAAGTCTCGTTCTCTGGATGGGGAAACCAAGGCCCAGGATCTTCACACAGGTTCTCACAGAAGTGGAGTCTGAGCCAATGGCTGGGTATAGACAGTTATGTGGCAGGTGATCCCCAGAGCAGCAATGAGAAACAAGAAAAGCAGAAGCCCATGAAAGCTGTGAGAAAGGCTATGTGCACTGGAGCGCCCCCCAGGGGCCACCTGAAGAACAGCATGGAATGACTGTGCAAGGGAAGAGGACCAGGGGCAGCACTCCCCAGACCCCACCAGCCAGACTCAAGCCCCGTCTGACTGGGCCTGCATGTCTGTCCTCAGAGCTGCTGCAAATGCAGGCTTCTTTCAAGGTAGAGATGTTAGGTAGAGATGCTCAAGGTAGATGTCAAGGTAGAGATGCTCTTTCTTTTCTTTTTCAATTTCTTACCTACCTACCCCTTCTACCTTCAGAATGAATAGGCTTCCTTCTGAGACGTTCATTCACGGGCAGTTAACTCCCTTCCTAAATCACGTCACTATCCCCAAAAGAAAGTAAGATAATCATGTATGCAAAGCGTGTGGAGAAGCAGGCACTTACAGCTTTTTTCTTTTCAATACAAGCACATTACTACGGAACAGTCACCTGGAGCTCAGGAAAGGGGACAAACTAATACCTGGGACAGAAGGGATGGCACACTGCCTGGGATACTGTCACCAACCAGGAACTACAGTCCCACCAGGAAACCAGGAAGGAAGGGGCCAGTGGCTGTCCCTGGCTGGTGGGAAAGCCCTGTCCAGGGAAGGAATCTGCAGATAAGAGCACTGCAGTTGTGCAGATGGGCACCAGCAGCAAGACCAGCTGTGGACAAGCCCTGCTGCGGCTAGCTAGCCAAGTGACCTATGCACACAGCTCCTTGGGGATGTTATTAAAGTCTAGACCATGAAAGAGGCTCCTAGGACGAGAACTAGAGCAGCTATCTGACCAGGACATCCTGTTCCTTGCATAAAGTGGTAGACAAGTCTACATCACCTGCTTCATCCTAGTAAAAGAAAAAAAAGGTAAATTGGACCCTTTTGCTGCTTTCTATAGGAAGTCATTCCTGAACATATTGAAAGTAGTATAGACTCTGCAGTGATCTTTTTTTAAAATATTTTTTAGTTATACGTGGACATAGTGTTTTTATTTTATTTTGTTTGTTTATTTTATGTGGTGCTGAGGATCAAACCCAGTGCCTCACATGTGCGAGGCAAGCGCTCTGCCACTGAGCCACAACCTCAGCCCTGCAGTGGTTTCTTATTGTGATAAAATGCACAGAGGTATAACACAGGAAGTGCACACATCCCTCAAGAGTAATGAATCCAACAAAGCAATACACACAGATTATATGGAAGGCTCAGGCTTGTGACAGCAGCCCAGCAGGTTGAGTGATGGCCCTAATATGTCACATAATTAATGAGTTCCACTGTAACTTTTTGTTTTATGATGCTTCCTTTTATATCCCAATAGTCAACGTAATGGCATTTTTTTTTTTTTTTTTTTTTGGTACTGGAGATTGAACTCAGGGGCACTCGACCACTGAGCCACATCCCCAGCCCTATTTTGTGTTTTATGTAGAGACAGGGTCTCACTGAGTTGCTTAGTGCCTCGCTGTTGCTGAGGCTGGCTTTGAACTCGCCATTCTCCTGTCTCAGCCTCCCTAAGTGCTGGGATTACAGGCGTGCACCACCGCGACTGACTCATAATGGCATTTTAAATGGGAGGAAAGCCCCAAGAGAGGAGGGAAAAGCACTAGATATCTTACTGAATCACAAGTCTTACAATCTGATTTTTTAATTCCAAAAATGACCTAATAAACTTGCTTTATAATTACATCCACCCTAACAGCTTCTCTTTTGGGTTTTTCATTCATCTTTGGTAATCATGCAAAGACTTTAATTGAAATCCATTGTCATTTTAGTTAAGTGGATGGAGACCCTGCCTTGGGCACCCCTGGAGTTTGACCTCAGATACAGAGGGATACTTCCCATATTCCCAAACAGCTGGAGCCTTTAACTAAATCTCAGCAGAAGTAGTAGGCATGAGCAATGTCAGAAATTCAAGCCTTTGGATAATTTCCTCATATGGAAATTTTACCTCAGAAAAATACACTGGCATTAAATTTTTTCAGTTCTAGGCCTTCACAAAGTTTTGAAATTCATGACCTACATTAAAGTTCTTTGCTTACTTAGAAAGCAGCACCTAAAAAGAGGTGAAGAAATGGACCACATCAGCTGCTCCAGGAGCCAGCACAGCCTTGAACACGGGCCCGCGCTACATCCAACAGAGTAAGAAAAATCTTTCCATTTCAGCATTGATGCAGGCTTTCACCTGCCTTCCATCACAGGCAACTGTGGTATTAAATACCAGGGGTGATTTTAAAGAGCCTGCGATTTTAAATAATGTTCTGTGCAAAAATAATTGCTTTCTATTTCCAGGAAAGCACCATAACTACCAAAATGCATGAATCTTGCTGCAGTCTATTCCAGTTGGCATCTGTGTTCTTCTCCTAATATATTAGGAAAGATTCTTTGAAAAGTTTCCGTCTGAGTTTGCAAGCAAAATATCAGCCCAAGACTGGCCACTGATACCAGCAGATAAGACGACGCAGGCTTACCATTTGCTGTATTCTTTTTGAAGTTGTCCAGGAATTCCTCCAACAGTTGGGACTGGTTGGGAGAGGGAAGCGGACCCTTCTGGTCCCGGGACAACAGGTCACTGTCCGACCAGGAAGTACACAGGGTTGCTTTCACATCCACAGGCCGGGCAATCAGAGTGAGCCCAACGCTCTTTTCAGAAAACAGGGCCTCCATCTGTTTGAGGTCAAGATCAGACACCGCTTCCCCATTTAAGGTCATGATTTCGTTGCCCTTTCTCAATCCTGAGAAACAGCGAGGGGAAACGGGAAGAAAACAGGGTATTGAAAAATCTTGAAGGCTGCAAACTTAAACCACATACCCCGAGGGAGTGTCCTGCCTGTTGCTTTCCTCACAGAAAGTACCACATCGTACAGTAGCCAGCAGACACTCAGAGCTAGCAGCAGAGGGGATAGTTCTGACAGGACACAATTTGCGGAGCCACTCATTCATTTTCTGTTGGTAAATGCCCTAGGAAATGGCATTTGCTGTATCTGTGTCTGTCTGCCTCTCACACTTTCTCTGTCTGTACACGTGGACGCATGCTCTTTTAAAACGTGTGCATGTGTACACACACATGCTTTATATGTATGTATACACTTACACGTGCACACACACATATACGCATTTTCAATTAAATTCTTAAGTTTACTTTCTTTAAAATTGCAGGACAAACCATTTTTTGACTAAACAAAATTTAAAAAATGTCACTAGCCAGACTGCATTTCCACAGTTTGAGAGTAAGAAAGAACAGACATGGTGCCACACAGACCTCCCCCGTATGCCAAGCCATCAGGGAGAACGTCACTGATAAATATCCGGCTGAGATGCTGGTGCTCGTCCACCTGGGCTGTGACCGCAAACCCTGAGAATGAAAAGAAAAGTGAAATTCACCTCCTCCTCCACATTTCAACCCAATTGGCAGTATTTCCTGTAACATCTATTCTCATAAATACGGTATGTTGAGAAAGTCTAAATTACAACTGTTTCCAACAGCAGATGTCTAGCAGGGGTAGAAAAAGAGGAAAGTGTCAGACGGTAAGGTTTAAGACACAAATGTGATGTTATGCTCGTGGTCACGGCAGCATTGTTCACGACAGCCCACAGGTGGGAATAACCCAACTGTCCAAAGAATGGAAGAATGTACAAAACATGGCATATATATGCAATGGAATATTACCCAGCCTTAAAAAGGGAAGAAAAATATGGCACATACTACAACATGGATGAGCCTTGAGGACATTATGCTAAGTGGAATAAGCAAGTCACCAAAGGACAGATACTGCGTCATTCCACTTCCACAGCTGTCAAATCCATAGAGACAAAGTGGAATGGAGGCTGTGAGAGGCCAGGCAAGCAGGGAGTAGACAGGCCATGTTTAATGGGCCTAAAGCTTCCCTTTTGCAGGATGAAGTTTTGGAAATGGATGGTGGCGATCACAATACATAGAAGTGAGTGCACTTAATGATACACAACGGTATACTAAAAACCGTTAAGATGTCATCTTTGTTATGTGTATTTTGCCACCATTAAAATTTATTTTTGAAGTCACAGCCAAAAGATGCTTCTTGAAATAAATTCAATTCAGTTCAATATAATGTTGGTTGAGAAACAGCTGTGTATGGAGTTAGGCACTTTGAGAAGGGGAAGAAATGCCCAGATGGATACAGAGCTTGCCCTAATGTGACAGATACGCAACACTCAAAGTGTGGCCCTCCTCTGATGGTGTCTCCTGACTCTGAGAATGCCCTCCTCTCTGATGCTATGGTTAGGAGTCAGGTTTCTAGGCTTTGGTCTTATAGTACTGAGGGTCACTGAGAATAGACAGCGTCCTGTTTCCCTCTATCTCCTGGTGCCTCGAGCAGGGCCTGGCAGATTGCAGTTACCAAAGGGGGACTTTGTGAGCATCTTCACTCGGCCATTCAAATACAGAGGAGAAACACAAATGGCAGCCACGGGAAGCACAGTGAAGGCCAATGGAGGGAGACCAAAGGACAATGCAGCATTGAAGGAAAAACCAACATAACATCTGGGTCAAAACTGATTATGTAATCAAGAAAGAGCAAATTATAAGAAAGAAATTTTAACATATTGATTTATGTAGTTTTAAGGAAAAAATTATGTTGTGTCAATGTATGTCTTAACAAGAAGTAGTTTTTCTATGGAGATATTTATGGATCATTATCTAATCCTTGACTTTCTACTGTAAAAGGGATAATAAGTAGAAGACCAAAATGAACTTTAAGACATGAGCACAGTGTACAGAGAGTTTAGGGCTAAGTTTAAGTACAGACCAAGAGAAAAAGAAGAATTAAAAGCTGCAAAGTGATCTTGGAAGTACTGACCCGTAACTGTTAGAGTAAGGGAAGGGACATATAAGCAGTTAGATGAGGCTTCTTCAGGGAAGTTAGATCTTTACTCAGTTCTTGAAGGACAGATAAAAATCACATCATCAGAGAGAAGTGAGGGTGGGACATGGGGGCCAAAGATAACATTCCAGGTAGGTAAAGAAGTTAAGGGCAAAGAGATTAGAGACCAAAAAAGAGCCATATGAATCTTGAGTTAATCTGCTCAGAGCCACACCTAGCTCCAGGTAAATCAATGTTATTACTATCACCACCGTCAATTTTTATATTCATTCATTACTTCAGGTTTGTTCCTCAATATTGACACAGTGCAGTCTACTAATATAAACAGCAATGTAAATAAGAGACAGGAAGTTCAGAATCTATTGTCATATTCTGAAAAAGTGAACATAAAACAACTCGGTCCAAAGAAGTGGGTGGGGACCAGCAAGGCTGAGCAGCACAGAGCTGCCTGTACTTACCAAAGTCAGACACACTCCCAGTCTTCGTGAGCTGCACGTCATAAATGTTTAGTGGAAAGACTTCTATTTCATCATAAACCTGCAAAAGACAGAAACAACAAAATCAAAGGGTTTGATATTAGGACATCTTGGAAAATTTTGACTTTTTCTTTCATAACACCACAAGAAAACTGTCAACAAGATACACTTTAGATGAGGACCATTTCCAAACCATGTGCAAAAATTTAAACAGTTTTCTCTCAAAATTACACTTTTCAAACCCAAAAGACCTCAGATATGATTCAGATTCCCTGTGAATGCACGCACCTGTTCTTGCATGTATTCACATGGTGCAGGGATATAGCACTCAAAGCTCTCATCGACTAATTTTCGAAGTTGAAGGCCATAGTGACTGGGTTCCAACTGCCTCATCTATAAAGAAAAAGACAGGCATTCAGATTTTAAATGTTCTTTCCAAATTCATTATTGTTCAGCAGGTCCATTAAAAACCAAAGTAGAAATCTCTTAAAAAAAAAAAAAAAAGACTATATAAGCCAGGCGCAGTGGCACAAGCCTGTAATCCTAGTGGCTTGGAAAGTGAGGCAGGAGGATTGTAAGTTCAAAGCCAGCCACTGCAACTTAGAGAGACCCTCATCAATTTAGCAAGACCTTGTCTCAAAATAAAATCAAAAGAGCTGGGGACGTGGCTTAGTGGTTCAGTGCTCCCAGGTTCAATCCTTGGTACCAAAAAGAGAAGAAAAAAAAAAAAGACTATATAATTTGCTGAGTTTAAAACTATAAAAGAAGCTGGGCACGGTGGCACACGCCTGTAATCCCAGCACTTTGGGAGGCTGAGACAGGAGAATCCCAAGTTCAAAGCCAGCCTCAGCAACCATGAGGCACTAAGCAACTCAGTGAGACTCTGTCTCTACATGAAACACAAAATAGGGCTGGGGATGTGGCTCAGTGGTTGAGTACCCCTGAGTTCAATCCCAGGCACCAAAAAACTATAAAAGAGTTCAAATTTTATGTAAGAAAGAAGAGACAAATAATCATTTCTAAGAAGATTTTCTCTAAATGATTTTATCATTAAATTCAAGGGATGCACTTTTAAGACATTAAGGTAAAACAAGTCAGAGTAGAATAGACCTTACCAGCACAACAAATGCTGTCTTTTTATATATTGGTTGAATGTAACTATAAGTGGGTTCCCATGACTAAATTAGAGAAATTTGTAAAATGTGAACCATTTTAGTTTCCACAGACCTCAAAATTGGGAATTTCCCACCATATAACTTCCCAAAAGAAAAATGTGCAAATACACACACACACACACACACACACACACACACACACACACATATATATACACACACATTTTCAATACTGAGAAATTTACTCAGGCCTATGTGCCAGTGGGAATTAACTGGCCCACTACTTCTTACACCCTTTAACACTTGGAAAATTCAGCAGTTTAATAATTTGTATTACTGGTATAGAACAACACTGCTGTTTTTCTGAATTAAAAACCTCACACACTGGAACAAAAGGCAAATAAGTTCCTGAGGCTGCAAGGTACACATGTGAACATACAGAATCCTAAAGCTTCAAGTCAAAGTGATGAGGGAGGACTAAAAGCAACCTTCAGCCTCATCTACTGCCTGCATGTGGTACAGAGTCACCAACTCTGCCTGTAGCCTTTTCTCCATTACACATATTGGAGTGCACTCTCTCTCGGGAACCTTAGATATTTGAGCTCTACTGTGCCACCTGGTGGTCTAAAAGCTCCTGCGCTGCCTTTGTGAATGTACTTCATCTCTCTGCAGGCTAACACTTACCATATACTTCCTTTTCAGACAGAGAACAAAGTCTAGTTTGAATAATGAGTAAACATCATCTCGTGTCAATCTCCATGAAGCAACTGCGAATGGTATCGAGTTACCTATTTAGTCTGGAGTAACCAGGTAAAAGGATTTAATATCAAAGCACTTCACAGCTTATGCCACTTTTGTACAGAACATCATCTCCAAGTAACTGAAGTACCCAACACACATGAGAATCATCCCAGGTGCAAAGGCATTTAGAATTTAGGTAGAATACTCGGGTTCTTTATGGAGGTGTGCTTTCATAACCTAACGACTCATTCCACTGAAGGGATCAAAGAGCAGAGTGCAAATTAGTAAGTATATCAAAAGTATGCCAACATGCTCCCTCTGTAGAAAGTGAAGCCTTACATACCATGCAAAATTAGAAGGGACAGGAGTGTGACATTGATGACCAATTCTATTCAGAATTATATTTGTGCAACAAAACCCACTCATTACCTTGCATGCCAAGGTCAAAATATCTTCCACTCTGTGTTCTGGCTTGATGGTTACAGTAACTCCTTGATTATCCTGAAAGTGAATGTAAGCCTGGATTTCCCACGTGCTGTCACGGGGAGCCCCATCTGCTGCTGACCCATATAGATGCAGAAGTTCATCCACCTGTTTTTAGATGCCGGAGGAAAATGCACACAGGTTAGATACACAAATGAAGGAAACTCTGAAGAAACTGCCCCTTGATTTATTTAAGTCCCTCCACACTCCTCCTGTCGCTGCTTCTCACAACCTCTGCGGAGAGCAGCCCATCACTCCCTGGTCCACATGGATGAGGCTGAGGCCCAGCAAGGGTGCAAGATTGGCAGACTCCTGTTCTTTCCACTCTACGGTTCTCAACGCAGACCAAAACAGAACACCGCAATCCATGCAGGGCGGCCTGGTGTGCAGTCTTATGCTCTAGAGCTGTGGTTGAGAAGGGCCGCAGTGAAACGTGCGTCTAAGCTATGTTCCTCCTCAAACCTCATCCACGACCTCCAATATCTGCCTGCATCCTGACACTGAGGTGTACTTCCCTTAATCCAAGCACAATTCTCCTTGTATTTCTACTTGCTTTTTAAAACTAACCCAAGTCCAGAGGAAGTCTTCTTTCAGCTGCTTTTCATTTGTAGACACTCGGGAAATCAGCCCTAAACACCAGCTTCAGGAGGCTTTCCCAAATGGCTTAGTTTCTTGAATTCCACCATCACGGTCATTGGATAATTTCATGCTAATGTGTTCTTCTATAACTTACTAAGTAATAGTTAATATGTATTAGGCAATTCAGAAATGTTGTTCTCGAGCTAGGTTCTTGCATTTGCATTGTGGTAAACAAAAGATTTGGGGACTTGAAATAAAAAATAACAGACTCTGCCACTTAGCCAGCAAAGAGTGGCCCAGGACAAGAGATTGAAGTTGCTAAGCCTCAAGTCCCACTCTGTCAAAGGGGGTTATTATAATTACTTGAGTTTGTTCACTAACAATACAAGCTTCTGTGAACAAAGGAGGTCATATATGTGAAAATGCCTGACATACTAGCAAACATCACACATAGAGTCAATGTTTTCACATTCTACACCATTGGTCATACCCCAAAGTTACCACGGATGGGTGATTTTACATTTAATTCCATGCATCTTTTAAATACAAAGCAAAAGATTCTCCTCTATAGGATTTAAATACTAAAATAGCAACAATAAAGAAATTAAAAAAAATAAAAAACAGATTTGGGCAAAGCCAAGAAAGAACCCATCTTTCTGAGTCGTCTTTTTGAAAATGTGATGATCAACTTTGAAGTGGCACTTTTGGATCTGTCATGGATCCATCACTTTCATCACATTTTCCTGGAAGGATTATCACAGCCAGAATGATTGTCCTCTCATGCCAACAAGCAAAGAAAAGAGACAGAGGAGCAGATGCCTGGAGCCAAGGATGCCAGGGACCAGCAGGGACACCAGCGTCTCCTGAAGGATCCAGGTTCACAGGGACCACGTGCTTTCCCGGTTCATTCTCCCAGGGACTTCTTCCATGTGGGCAGTGATTTTACCAGGTGCCTGGGCAGCTGCAGTCTTGTAACTACTGTTGAGACTCAACCCAAAACCCCAGCAGAGGGCACTGTGGAGTAAGAAACCACAGCCGATCAAGGCCAAAGGAAGCCCACAGTCCAATCACTGTGCCCAACGACTAATGCCGCAGTTGGAGAGCAGAACAGGAAAAATGTGACTGATGTTGACAGGTGGGGGAGAAACTTGAAAAATACAAATCCACAGCCACGCTTGCTGCCCTGTGGCCCTGCCCCCTGCCATCCACCACAGGACCTGCTTTGGTTCCCTCGCCATCCAGCCAGCCCTCTCAGGTGGACACCACCATGATGCACTATTTTCAGGTGAGAAAAATAAGGTGCAGAAAAATCCTAGAAACATTCCCAAGCCCACTCAACCTGTACATGTCTCTCTGTGGGGCTCTGGATCCTGAAGTCTGGCTTTAAGCCTGGGCACATCACCCTTACTCCGCATGGAAATGTCACCCTGGCAGCCCACTCTCTGTAGAAGGCACATGACCTAACGTTCCTGATCTCTCCCATTATCACACATGCCAGTTCCAGTCAAACAAACTGGCTCACCTGACCTTTCCCCAAAGGAAGTGGCTCCAGACCCAAGCCCCTTCGATTTCCTTGCCCTCCTCACGGCTTTGGAATTGAAGCCATGCGTGTCCTCCAATGCCACCCCTTCTCCCATGAAATGCCTCCCCCTGTGCTCTACCTATCCCTAATTCCACTCACCTAGAAGAGTCCACTTGCCTATTTTCCTGGCATAATATGTGTTTATCAAAGTCCAGCTCACACGGTGGTCAGTTTTAGGTCCTCCCACCTTGGGTGGTAAGATGAATGACTGCAGGGGCTTTGACTGCCTCACCTCCAGTCTCCTTGAGCCCTTGGCATGATGCACTACACCCAGAACACCTGCAGCTCACGGGGTGCCCATCCCATGGGTGCTGGGTTGGATGCAACTAGAAATTCACACCCTACACAGGCTTGGAGGGTGAAAGCTGTCCATTTGCCAAATCTGATTCAAAGATGTTTCTCTAGTGTCAGGTTCTTAATACCCCCAAATTTAAAGAAAACAAATTAACAGATTATTAAAGGGAACAAATATTGAATGAGAGAAAAGTATAAAGTTAAACAGAGGAATGGAAGAAAAGACAAAAGAAATATTCCTGTTATATTCAATTATTTTAAAAGTTGTTTTTTTTACCTACAACTACTATGAGGCTTCATTTCGTGAGTCTACACTGTTAACATAAGATCTAGTGAATAGTACAAGATGCACATCAAAGCCAAGGCCATCAAAGGTTCAGACCTTCTCAAAAGACTCCACGATGAAAAATTAGATGAGATTTTTGGGGCAAGATAGACAGACAGATAGACACACACACCACAAATGCATGTAACACAAAAAAGGTAAAACCTGCTGGGTGTGGTGGTACACGTCTATAATCCCAGGGACTCAGGAGGCTGAGGCAGGAGGATCACAAGTTTGAGGCCAGCCTTAGCAATTTAGCAAGGCCCTAAGCAGCTTAGTGAGATCCTGTCTCAAAATAAAAAATAAAAAGGGCTGGAGATGTGGCTCAGTGGTTAAGCACCCTTGGGTTCAATCCCTGGTACCAAATAAATAAACAAAACCTGATTATTCAAAGAAAACATCAAGAATATGGAATTAATTAATTGGAACTAGAAAATAAATCTACTTGATGATTACAGATCTCCTAGGTTGTTGTCAGCTTTCCCCTTTGGAGAGAAGGCTGGATGGATTCCCTTGAGAAAGGTCAATGCTATCTAAACTAAAAATACACATGTTTTAGTTTCAATAAGCCAAATAAAATATTCTGACATTCTTTTCATAAAAGGAATAGACAATCTTGAAAAACAAAAGTTGGGCCATCTAGAAAATTCTTTCCCAGCATATCCTTTGCAAAGGTACTACATATTAAATCTTTTTAACCACTCGCCCAGAATTCCATGGGTGGCTCCGTGTCAAGACTGCTGAGCATTCACCCTTCCTCCTACTCTGACCCATCTCCCCCTGCCCCATAAAAAACTTCCAACTGCTCGTTCAAGGTTTCCAGTCCCGGGAAAATACAGGAAGACAGTGTGGGTCAAGTCCAGCCTGGTGAGGCCTGGCTAGCCTGGTCACCTTGTCTCTGCACTTTCTTTATCTTTAAAAGAGATTAAAAACACCAGCCTCGCAGGGAGACTTGGTGAACAATGGCGTTTGAAAGACAAACCGTGAAGTCTTCCTGAAGTGCAGCCTGGATGGGGGCATCACACTGTTCTACCCGTAACTGCGGCAGTTCCAGGGTGGCCACTGTCAGAACTGCAGGGGAATCATCCCTTGTTAAAAAAAAAATCCCAGGGAACCCAGGAGAGCCTACCGCCAACATCCAGAGCACCTTGCAATCCAGCTCCCCCTGGCCATCATGAAATGGGAGCAGGGACACTCTGCAGCCACAAAGTGCTGACCAGTTAACACTTGCAAATTGCCGCTGCTCTCCTTGGGGCGACTTCTATTATCATTATTACTTTAATGGTCCTGAAACCACATGTCAGATTCCTTCTGCTCAGTATGGAAACCCAGTGTGTTCTCACAGCAGATGCTTTCGGATCAATGGCTTGTAATTACTACTTGGATCATTGAAGGGAAGCAAGTGGCAAAGTCGCAATCTGGCTGTCACAAATGGGCCGGCACTGCCACAGTTGCAGATAAAAGGAAAAGTCTATTAGCAAGTGAGATGAGGAGCCTGCACAAAAGGAGGTATGTGCTCTTGGTTTCCTTAGCAGTGAAGTGTCACACGGAGGGCCCAGTGTTTACTTCCTTCTTGGGCCAGTGCCCAAGCATCAGTTGGTAGGAAGGGAGACAAAGACCCGGCTGGCCAGCTGTACGCATATGCGTACACACGTCCAGGGACCATACACGTCTGTGTGCCAGGGAGGGTTCCAGACGAGCTCTCTATTTCAACAGCATATCTTGCGGTCAGGAGTCAGCTGCTTAATTCACATTTTCCAATTGAGAAACCAACATTAGGGTTGTTTTTTTTTTCCAGTTGGGAGCTAATAACTAATATGACAATACTCCATTCACTCGCTGCCACAGAAAGTTGGGACACCCCAGGCCAGTTTTCCAGGAGACAGGGCCAAGGCCAGAGGCTGGCAGGACATCTAGGGTGCAGCTTCTGAGGCAGATGCCCTCCGAGCCCGCTTGGTGGGGAGGTGGTGTCACAATCTCCATGACAAACTCCGCCCACGCTGCAGGAGACTCCTCGTTACTCATTGAGGAGGAGACCAAAACGCTTTCATTTTGGGCTACCCAAAGTGTCATTTAAAAAATGCTCAAATGAGACTGGCTTTATTCCAGCCCTAACAGATTTTGAATTAGGGTGACTAAGTGCTGGACGGTACGTGAAGCCCCAATTAGAGTATTTAAAACTGTGCACGGCCCCTCCCTCACAATGGCCTGTCTGTTACTCACATGGACATAATGTACTTACTGTATAAAAATAGATGGTTTGTGCTGGTTATAAATAGTCTCCAAGAGTGATTAACAGAGGAAAAGTAGTGAAATGTAATATTAACTCTTTGGCCAGCTACAGGCAGAATTTTAAGTCCCAAAGACTTTTTTTTACGTATGCCCTTAGTTTTAGCTACAGTTCAGTTTAAACTTAGTTATTTCAGTGCTGCAGCACAGAAACAACAGATGCACTATTAAAACAGTCCTGTCCACAAAAGAAATGTCTTTGATTATCCCTATATTGGAAGTGATGCATAGTTAAAATAAACAGGGATCACTGAATATGTGCTGAAAAAAAAAAAACAGTAATGGTTTTCTCCTGGTAGCTTTGGTGAGGTTTGTCAATTAAATCGCAAGATCAGTTGGTAAGCTGAGGTTGATTTAAATAAGCACAAAACTTAATTTCACCATTGATGAATATTTTGGCAAACTTTACTGTCAAAGTCCACCATCATTTCAGATAATGGAAAATGTTTTGAGGTGTAATTTCTTGCTTTTTATCTTTTTTTTTAAGCAAACAAGCAAATATTTTATTAAACTGAAAGGTGAAAGACTCAGAACTTCCAGCTCAGCATGTCTGGGAGGGGCAAGAGTGCCTAAGACATAATCTCTTAACTTTTAAAGCAAGAATGTTAAATTGTTATTAATGTTGGAACAGATATGACCCCAAAACTATGGGCTTTTATCAGAGAACAAACAGTTCTTCTCAACCATTAAAGGATTACACCTAACACCTAATTAGCAAGCTTACATAAGCTAGTACTATACCCTTGGCAGTGTGTTACAGATTTAGAAACATACCTAACAAAGGAATATACACAGACTCTCCAGACCAAGGGTCCTGGTTACCAGTTTTCCTGGAAAATATAACACACACACCTGACCAGACAGCCAATAAGAAAAGGCATGACAGAGTAAGAACCAGGAAATAATGGTGATGCCTCAAGTGCAACAATCGAGTCAAGTCCCTGGAGGACGAAGCGACGGATTCAGACTGAACAGGCTCTGCAGATGCACAGAACCAAAGGGGCTGGGAAGGGAAACCACGCATCGTGAAAGGTCTGCCATTTTGATGGCACAACTTCTAGAAAAGAATCTGGCCCTCGTGTCCCCATGGTTGCTTTAATCTAACTAAAGGAGAACAGAGACCAGGAGCAACTTCAGAGGCACAACTTCCTGGTACAAGCTGCTCCATCGCATAACCTGCCAGTTGGCAGCCCTGTCCCCAGGGGTGGAGGAGATGAGGAGCAAGGCATCCAACACTCTCTCTCCTGACCCAGCCTAAGCTCACCCTCCAGGAAGCAGGATGCTGCAGGCCGAGCTGTCACCTGGAGCTGTCTCAGCAGCAGGATGGCCGAACAGCTCTGAGCCAGCTTCACGTGGAGGCAGAATACAGCCATCCACACTGTATGGGTTAGGGGGACCACAGAGGTCCTCACTCCCCTTCTGGGGTCTTGTCACCATGTCTAACACTCTCCTCTATTATTTTCCTAATGACATTCCCAATTCACTGAATTATCCCTGTTAACTTATTAAAGAACACTGCCTGTTTCTGTGAAAGTATATTAAGTTTGTCTAAACCTATCAATCAGCTTTTCAACTCCAACAAACAGCCCAGAGCTTCATTAGAAATAAAACTGAAGACAAAATGCTTTGGTGAGGGAGAAGTCAGAGAAATAGATCCATAACATGCAGCAGCTTCAAGGAAAACGTGGGTTTGGAAAAGGCACTGAAGAAGAGGCCTGTGCACTTCCCAGCCATCCTCACCCCACTCCAGAACGTCATCGTTCAGAAACACCTGAGGAGTCTTCAGTGAGAAGCGCATCCAGAGACTAGGAAGAGCGTCTATTGGGCTCTGTGGAGGACACCTAGAGACACCCACAGCACCGAATGCACGGCAGGAAGACCCCTGGGAGCCACAGGAGAAAAACGTAGTTTGAGGTTCACTCAACGTCAGGTGAGGAAGAGAGAAGCATCAATGAAGAGACTCTGATGACCTGAGTCTAGCCATGCCACTCATTCAAGGATGGTGTTGCTATGAATCCACCTCCAAAAAGACTTGGCATTCAGAGGACACATCTTAGTTTACCTAGTAGGGACCATTGCGATTCTAATTTTATTTCCAACAGATTCATGTAAAGATTCTGATGAATCTCTTGAAACAGAATGCTGAGCCAGTGTCCCCTGCTTAACGGAGCATCCGGGTCATTCATATAAATCAAGCTGGCTGCTGTCTGCAGCAGACCTACCTCGCTGGAGTTAGTGGAGCTCTGAGGTAGCTGGTTTCCGGAAAATCCATGGCTGCTACTCGAATCAAATATCTGACAGACGGGAGTTAAAGAAAAAAGAAATGGTTCTGAGACGTCCATATGGCATCCACCCTCTTACAGTGTTTAAAAATTAAAAGTTGTATGACATAAGATCTTCATCTTGCAATTTGTAATATCTAATATTCTAACCCAATTGAAGTTCTAACTTTGAAAAACATTGCTTTCTTTCTTCCCAGATAGTTGTGTATTTGACTCTTCTATGACATCATATATTATTCCAGTCATTCTGAATCTTCTTGATGTCACTTTTGACAAGTTCACATTTTTGAAGATATAGAACAGAGAGCTCAGAGTTGGCAAAGGCACCAAAATCAAGCTTATCCTTTCTTTTAATGCACACAAAATAACTTTTAAAAGAAAACACAGCTAAATGTTAAAAGTGGTTGTGTGGATAGAGACTAGGAATCATTTACTTTTCCAAATTTTCTAAATTTTGTAGATAACTAGCATTAAAGATGACTTAAACATTTAGTAATACCTACTAAACCAACTTGATTCCATTATATAAATATTAATATTATAATTGGTTTCATCTTTTTTTAATACAAAAACATATGTTCAACCAAATGCTTTTTTGTTCACCAGCAAATCTTTGGTTGGGAACATTCACTATACATGCTAGGGTAAAGACCATTTTAAGCTCATACGTAATTAACTGAACATCTACATCTAAGAAAAACAAGAAGCTATCATCATTTTAATGACATAGAATTGACTATCTTGAATAAAATTAGGATTGGCCTTACAGACATTACTTAAACATCTTAGAAGTTCAGTTCATAAAGCACAGGCCCAGTGTGCATGTACGAATATGTGACCATGAATCCCAGCATTATGTACAACTATAATGAACCAATAGAAAAAATGGGGTGAGGGTAAAGAAGTTAGCCCAGGCCCAGCGTAGCCAATGACTTATGACTACAAGGCATAAAGTAAAATATAAACAGAAGTATAATTTTAAAATGTGATATTCTTGGCTACGTAAAAGAAGTTGAGTGTTTTTGCTATCTTTCCATCAACCAATCCACTCCCTACCACCTCCAACTTCATAGTTTTAAGGTTTTAGGTAAGTCAAGGAAGTTGCTACTAGCCCTTTTATTTACCTAATTCATAAAAGCATTAGATACTTCTGAATAAAGAGCCATATATGAATTAGAAAATAAAGTTCCATGAAATGTGACCACTCTCACATGACCCTGAAACCATATTCAGAAGAATGGCAACCCACTGAAAACAAAGAACTCCTCTGAGTTAATGCTTGCATTTCCCCTACTTTCTCAGATGATCAGATCATCACACAAGTTATCTTTCTACAGTATTTGAAAAAATAATAATCCTAAAACGTATTAATCACAAGATGAAATTCCTTGTCACATGCTATGTCACAGGCATTAAGAAACACTTCATATCTAAACACATTCACTGTACGTGGGCCACATTTCAGTAACAGATGATAGGCTGTCTTTTCTTGGTAAAATGTCACCCACTACTTCTAAAGGGAAAATAAGGAGCAGCAGTGTTCTCCAGTGTTTCAGGGCTTTGGATTCAGGCAGATGAGTCCCAGGCTGTTCCTGGGGTGCTAGCAAACAAGGTACTGTGAGTGATTTAACCTCTCCAAGTGTCAGACTCCTTTTCTATAAAACGGGCTGATAAAACTCCTTCATGGTAAAGATTTGAGTGAACAAAGAATCCAGCACTATCAATAGAACTTAGCTGCAAACACTGATTGGTATTGATTTTCCACATTTATTTGAACATAAAGGCTAAGGGAAAATAAATATTAGGACCAAAGGCACTGAAGAGTGTGGATTCTCCCCTGGTAACTTAAAAAAATTTTTTTTTTAAATATCTTTATTTTATTTATTTTTATGTGGTGCTGAGGATCGAATCCAGTGCCTCACACACGCCAGCAAGCGCTCTACCACTGAGCCACAACCCCAGCCCCTCTGGTAACTCTCCGTGTGCCTAAGTACTACACAAGTTTCCCACGGGTGGGCTCGAGCACACAGAGCAACTTACATGCACTTCATTTGGAATCAAAAGCCCACACTGAGAATGGATCACTCTGAACTAACTCTTTTTTTTTTTTTTTTTAATATTTTTTTAGTTGTAGATGAACACAATGTCTTTATTTTATTGCTTTGTATGTGGTGCCGAGGATCGAACTCAGGGCCTCACGCATGCGAGGCAAGCGCTCTACCGCTGAGCTACAATCCCAGCCCCTCTGAACTAACTCTTATTCCACCCCTAGGAGAGGATGAACCGTAGGAACGGTTCATAGCAGGCCAATAAGCAGGGGCTTCAGGAAGGTTGCTCCAATTGGCGATCCTCCCAAGCCAAGAACTCACCTGAGTCACGGAAGCTCTTTTCTCCTTCCCTTTCCTTGCCAGCGTGTCCAGCCCTTTTAGGGAAGAAAATATACCCTTCTTGCTCCTCCCTCTCTGGGTCAGTGAGAGGGTCCTTTTACGGAAAGCAGAGTCATCTCTGGAACATACCTATTTTAAAACAGTTTAGAAAATCATGTTTAGAAAAGTATGCTTTATGGGTGGCAGAGAGCATTAACAATTGCCCTAGAAGAAGCAAGCTCTGCTTTCTAGAAATGTATCCTGGCCAGTGTCAAAGGCTGCTACCATGTTCCACGTACCAGGAAGGCACCCACCTCGCAGCTATCTCCTACCAAGATAGCACAAGCCAAGGTACAGCTTTCAGACCTCTCCACATGGGGAGCAAGGTCACAGAACAGCCATGGACCCAGTTCAAGACACAGACGCCACCCCAGGAGTAATCACAGAAAAGCCAGCACAGCTCTCTACACACAAACAATCCTCCTTGCTTCTTCAAGCCACTGCTGCTGCTACTCAAGGATCCCATCTGCCCGAAGGCATGCGGAGGAACTGAGGGCAGGCAGGTGTGAACACAAGTATGTAATAACCGTCGGCTAGCAGTGGGGTTCCTGGAACACGCAGTAGAGAAACTGGGCTCTCTCTAGTCTCCACTAGAGACTGGCCAGACCCTGGCCCCTGGGTGAGCCCTGTCAGGTACGGATTCACTTCCTGCAGAGCTAAGGGTGACAAGCTGGAGGAGGTGAGCTACTGTGATTCTCTTCTAAGGCTTGGACACAGCCCTCCTCAGGAACTTACCAGAGCGTGGAAAGAAGAAACGGACAAGACACCCAACCTGCCGAGGGCCAGCTTGGAGGGACGGCTGGCAACTGCAAGGAGACTCTTGGGATTTGGCAACTCCCCGCCTTGTAAGCTGGCCAGGTAGCAACGCATCCTGAATAGGTCCATGTGAAACTTCTCCAGATTCTGCTCCCATTGTTGGATCTTAAACAGCAAAAGCAGAGCTAATGTAAATAAAAGTTAAGAATTTGCATGGACCAAATAGGAAACGCAATCAAACTTCAAGGAAACATTAGTTTCAGCTGGAGATTCAAAGGTTTAAACCAGCCTTCTCTGCTCACTGCATCTCTGCTCCCAGCAAAACATACTTGAGTCACACAGTGCTGGACTTCATTGGGGCAGCCAAAAACCAAGGGTGGCTGGTGGTCCCAATCCCGTGACATGCCAAGATGGCAAGATCTTTGAACTCCAGCCTTAAACCACACTGACTTAAAACAGGATACAAAATCAAAACGTAATTTTTTCCCTTTGTTTCATTTCCCTTCCCATTTATAGCCTGTGATCTGAAAGCAGATTAACTGAACTGTACAAAAACAGATGCTGGCCCCATGAAGGCAGAGCCTCTGCTGTCCTGCTCACTGGAGTAAATGACTCAGAACAGTAAGAAGCAAATGGACTTGAGGATGAGGACAAACAGAGCTTGGGCCGCTATTTTAGGGATCTTGGAGAATAACAACCATCTGTACATCTGAATGAAATTAAAGTATCTCCAGTTATTTACATGATGAAAATTCCTCCTTCGTTCTTCAAAACTGAAATCCTGAGTGGGTAAAGAAACAGTCAAACTCTGGGGGGCTCTTTCATTTTCCCAAGGATGTCACAGTGTGGTACACACCAGCATTACTCCATTAAAATGGAAATCAGGAGCTGGGACTGTAGCTCAGCGGTAGAGCGCTTGCCTCGCATGCGTGAAGCCCTGGGTTCGATCCTCAGTACCACATACAAAGCAATAAAATAAAGACATTGTGTCCATCTACAACTAAAAAAATATTTAAAAAAAATAAATAAATAAAATAAAATGGAAATTATAGGTGAAGAGAGGATCTGGTGACTTGCCAATATAGAACTCAGAAGCCAAGCAGAAAGCTGGCTCTACTGGTCTTGGGGACCATCTCAGAATACAAGAGGCCTACAGCAAGGGCCCATCGCAAGGGGCTCAGGACGGGAGTTACGTCACTGCGTTTGCAGTCACTGCGTTTGCAGCCACTGCGTCTCCAGTTTGCCAGGTCACTTAATTCTGGATCAATGATAATCTGGAGGACTTCCAACACTGGACACAGTGTCCCCTCAGTCTCTCCCTGCAGAAAAGTTACAAATTCTGGGTATTCCCAGACCTCCTCTAAGTTCTCTGTATTAGTTCCTTAGGAAGGTCACTGAACAACTTTTCTGTGGGAAAGCAATATAATGCCTATAAAATCTTAATAAATAATTCATTGATTCATCACCATAAGTAAAACATTGCATTGAAAGAACCCGAGTTTAACCAGGATTAAGGGTCTGCATGCCCATAACTGTCTCTCCCTCTAGAGATGGCCCTGTTCTCCTCTGAATGTGTGTCTGCTTTCCTAAATTAATCTGTCTCTGGGGTGGGGAGGAGATTTTCTTTAGTCTTGCCAATGATGGAATTACCTACTGGTGTTAGAGTGAACAGCAGGACATGGTGGCTTTTATAACAGAGATGACCCGTCTTACTCCCAAAGAGCCCACCCATCAGGTCTGGGGCCTAGGAGAGCGTACATTTCAAAGGTTTCTCCTGTGATTCTGGTGCCCAGCCTTAGGGAGGACCACTGCTCAAGACCAACAAGAGACTTCAAATGGGAACTGCAAATCTCTTCTTATTCTCATCAAGTTAGAGAATTCTAGATTCCAGATGTGACAGGGATAAACTGAGGCTATCAGAAGCCTAAGCTGCAATAGAAACTAGACTTCCAGGTCCATCTCACAAGCCTCTTTCCCTCTAGATGACTCCTGAAAATCTTAATCAGACGGATTCCTTTGTCCTCTTACAGTGTGTAGATATTTCCAGATTGTGTAACAAAGTGAAGCTTTATGAGACACACACACACACCCCGCCACGTGCTCCCAAACACACACACACACCTCTGTGAAATTGCTGAGATACTTTCTGGGATTTCTACTGGGACTGCAGACCAGAGAGAAAAGTAAATGAAGAGTCATCTTCATGGATTGCAGGCCATCCATGGTGGATGAAAAGGAGGGAAGAAATAAGAGCCAGGTCTGGGCCAGTCACCATAGGTCAGGAAAGATGACAGTCTCTTATATTTACACCCAGTTCTATAGCCTGCAAAGTATTTTGTAAAGTGCCATTTAATGTATTCATGTGACTACCCATCAAAGTACCACTGATAGATGAAGACAGTTTGGTGCTAAACAATATACAGGGAAATCTTAAAATTTTGTCAAAAATAAAACAACAACAAAACTTTGTCAACACTCATAGATGTCTCCACCCAAAATGCAAGTGAGTTCATTGCAAGAACATGAGGAATCCGATGTTTTCATCTGCTAGAGGACAGAAAGGGCAGTGAGACCCTAATAGACCAAAAGAGACCTTACAAAGATCAAGCCTTGGCTAATGTATGTGATTAAGTTCCAAGAGTACAAGTACCTCAATTAAGAGCGCATGCTGCAGAGAAATTTTTAAAATGCAATTTAGTAGAAAATGCAAAGGAAAGTGACTATTTCAACAGTGCTCTTTATCCTAACCCTGGCAGCAGCCATTGTGATGGTTAATTTTATTGTACTTGATTTTGGCCACCAGGTGTCCAGATAGTTGTTCAAACAATATTCTGAGTGGGTCTGTGAGGTGTTTTTGGATGCAACTAACATTCAAATATATAGACAGAGCAAAGCAAATTGCCCTTCCTAATGTGGGTGAGCCTCATCCGAGCAGCTAAAGGCCTGGCCAGACCCAAAGGACTTGGAGTAAGAGAAGTTCCCTGCCTGTAAACTGGGGCACTGGCTCTTCCTGGATCTTGAGCCTGCCAGCCTCTGGTCTAGAGCCAGCCACTGGCTCTCCAGCTTGTCCTCTTCCTGCAGACTTTGAGACTTCCCCACCTACACAATCACCAATTCCCTGTGTGCATGCACGTGCACCTGATGTGACTTCTTCTCCAGAGACCCTTGAGTAATACAGTCTATCCCATAGATCTCTGTGGCAGGATAAGCCATCATTAGTCACACATCTATTGCATTTAAAGACACTGTTTACCTTGTTTTTAAGGTCATGCTTCTTTATACAGAGAATCAGTTACTGAGCTTAAGGGAGGATTTGTGGTCAGATAAGAAACAATAAAATGTTTGACTCTTCTTTCCACACTCACCAAAGCTGTAGGGAGAGGCCTGGAAGATCTGCAGGTGACAGTGTGCTGTGACTGTGGATTCAGAGGTGGGGGTTTCTTAGAGGGGAGGGGGCAGTAGAGGGCCAAATCCCTGAGCTCGAAACAGGCCTCACAAGATCTGGAAATTCTGGCAAGCACCACCTTCTTTCCTCAGCAGAGGCCAAGGCCCACACACAAGTCAAGGTTGGGATCAGGGAGTGGAATAAACAAGCCCTGTCAGACTCACAAAGACCCACACTGACAGTGCTGTGAAAGCTATTGTCCCTGACAAGCTATGGGGTCTGCTGCTCTCCACACAGGACTCTGTGCTCTCCAGAAGCCAGCTGCAGCAACTTCCATCTCAATGACACAGTGAGCATTTCTTCTAGTGCGCTAGATTTTCTACAGGGAAGGAAGTGAGGCTACTTAGATATCATTTAGGTCTCTAATTCATCTTGAACAATTCCCATTCCAAGGTTTAACTCATTCAAATTGAGCCCAAATTTAAAGTAACACTAACTGAAAAGAAAACACTTTATGATACTCCCTCAGAGGATGAGATAAAGGTATACTTTTAAAATTTCAAGGCAGGAATAAAAGACAGTTTCCTTAGCTATTATGCTATCTCAGTTAAATTCAATCATCATCAACAACATTATCACTAAAATAGTACTGTTATCTGGCAGCTGTTTGTCAGGAGCTTTTATTAATTCTGGAATTTCCCCCCTAACATTATTAAAAAGTAAAATACCCAAAATAAATTCCTTTTCTAAGTCCCTTGCACACTGACAACTGTCCCTAGACATTCCTTTCAAAGGTAAGTATCAGGACATATTAAAAACTCAACTCTGTGGACTGAGCTTTCATTTCTTTTCATGTTCTTGCACAAAACAGAAAATGACAAGGATGAAGAAACTTACTCTAAGGTAGTTTGCATTATCTTTCATCGTAAAAGGATAAATTATTAACAAAACGCACAGGGAAAACTCACATTTTAAAGCTCTGACACAAATTAAATGCTAAAATATTTTCTCTTTATTACAGCCATAGCTATATTCATTTAATAAGCTCAGAGAGGTTGTGCTCTGCTATAGAAAAGAGGGAGGGGAGAGATGAAGCCTGATGATAAAAATAATAAATGAAACAAATGAATGATACGTTTTAAAAGATGACAAGCACATTCCTACCACACCCAGTGCTCCTAGAAAACTATTTTCCACCATTTAGTCATTTAATTGTGAAATCTGGCCAGTTGTCCATGACTAGGTTTAGCCTAAAAGATAAATCATTTTTCCTTTTTGGTGGAATAACCGAAAAACTTCCATGTTTTCCAAACGCTAAAACCTATCTTCACAGAAGATACCAACAAGTGTACAGATAGATTATGCTAAAGTTAATCAGTAGTTAGAACAACCACCTACAGTTTAGAAAATCCACTTTGTTTGGTTTCCTTTGAGATAAAATTTACTCTGGTTTATAACCAATACACTTCCCAACACATTGAGCTGAAAAACCCAAGTTATAATAACAGATAAGGATTAATTTCTGACTTCTACCAAATAATTCATCCTGTGGTTTGGTGATTTACCCAAATCTTACTGAGGAGCAGTGGAGCCTCAGGAGCATAGGTCTGGACTCAACAGCTCTGCCACTCAACAGCTGTGTAATGTTAGAAAATCCACTCCACCTGAGGGAATTATGGGTCTTTATTTCATGGAGTTACTATGAAATTAATGTGATTGTGGCCTGAAACAGGGCCTCTTCGATGACTAGGGAGGGAACCATGGCAAGGAGAGAGGCAGGAGATGTGTTGCGGGGAGAGGAGAAGAGGTAAAGAAAAGACACAGGAGCCCTGGAGAAGGACCAAGGAAGGACTGCCTCAGAGGAGAGGTCAGTCTCCTGAAACAAAGAGGAGCAATTCCTGGGTTCACGAGAAAGACATGGGCACATCCACCCATGAACTCAAGCAAAGTACAGAGCATTCAGAGATGAGGATGTTCGGTTGCTTTAAGAGCTTATAGCAGGTGAAAGCTCAGCCTCCAGGACATGATTACAGAGCAAGGTCAGAGGCCAGGAGCCATGGGATGGAGGGCAGTCAGGGCAGCCCCTTGGAGGACCTGCCCCTCAGTCTTCATTACAATGCAGACGGCTGAGCCAGGCGACAGGGAGGAAGGGCGTGCACATGCCCTACAGAGGGAATCCTGTCTGCAGAGGGAACACCCACAGTGAGGAGTGGGGTGGTGGCTCAGGTGGGGACCTATAGAAGTCCAGTGTTGACACAGGTCAGGCAAGGCAGAGGTTCTCGGGGACCTCATCTTGCAAGCAAGGAGGCCCATTAAGGTGTGTGTACACTAAATCAACGCACAGTCAGATTGCCTTTCTAGATGCCAACCACTCTGGTTGTTGTGTGGAAGATGTACCAGAGGAAGGCCAAGCTGGAGGCTTCCACAGCAGTACAGAGAAGGGAGAAGGACCGTCCCACTGTCCCCTTCCACCTCTTACCCCTGCCGGAGACACCCGACCACCAGGGGCCGCATCATGCAGAGCATTCTGCCACTGCTCATGCTGCTCCCCGCCTGGGATGCTCTTCTCCATCCTTTTCTGATGAACTCCTTAGTTTTTAAGAAGCAATTCACACGTTCCTCCCCCAGGGAAGTCCTCCAAGACAACTTCCCATTTCTGTCTTCCCTGGAACATCCTTTGCCCTGACTTCATGGTATTATGTGGAAACTATAGGCTCAACTCTGTCGTTCTACTAGAATGAGAGCACCCCCAAGGACAGAGGACAGAACCCCCATCATGTATACTCACTGGCCCAGAATACGCACGGGACTCTTGCTCACTCAGCTACACGGAAACACTTGTGCCCGCAACATGTCCACCATCTCCCACTCGCCTGCCCAGCACCTGGACAAGCTGGCCTTGCTCCCCTCACAAATATCCTGCTCTCTAGCAGTGGATTTCCCAAACTGCTCCCCCACCCTGCATACATACCATATTGAATTTTCTTCAAAGCTTTGTTCACATTGCTCCCTTCACCAGTTTCCAATTGTCTAAATTCAATACATCCTCCTTATCAGGTTAAGCCTTTAAGTAAACACTTTAAATGAAGCCCACATTTCACATCCCACCGGCTGAGTGCCTTTGCCACCCACTCACTACAGCACCCCTGAGAGTCTGAGTATCCCTTCCCTCCCAGCCTGGTTAACACAGAAAGCTGCCAGGCTCCCCAGGGAAGGGCACAGAAGAGAGTGGGGGAAGACATCTGGGGAGATGCCAAGGTCGCCTAAGGGGGTGAAGTTTTTGTCCTTATTTACTTGTTTGAAATAATAAACGGAAAGGAAAATAAAGTACTAACTGGACTTAATTTACAACACTTCCTCCCTCAGAACTTCAAAGACACTCTGACATGTGGACATACAGTGTGGTCTGGTCCGAATTGGATATGCTCAAATGAAAGCTGCATCATCCTGCCCATGGAACTGCCCAGAGGCCTGAGGACAAGACCAAATGATGGTCTATTTTAAGCAAAGCACATGACCCCACAGCAGTATGAAATTCAGCTGTCATTATTGTGATAATGTCTTTTAATTAGGAAAAGGCATTGACAATGATTTTCTCCACCCATGTACTTCAAAGAAAATTGCTCCAGAGACTTTATCTTGCATGATGTAATCTATGCTGTATATTCTGCTGTTATTGGTACAGATCATGTGACTAGATCTGAGAGCCTTGGAGTCTCTGGAAGAAAGAGCTACATGAATAAAAATGTCATTTTTAAGTATTTTCTTTTGTTATAAAGCTATTGTGAATGAAATTGTTTTCCCGATTTCTTTCTCAGCAGACTCATTGATGGTGTATAGAAAACCACTGATTTTTGTATGTTGACTTTGTAACCTACTGCTTTGTTAAAATGTGTTTATCAGCTCAAAGTCTTTTGATGAAGCCTTTAGGGTCTTCTAAGTACAGGATCATACCATCTGCAAATACAGACAATTTGACTTCTTTCTTCTATTTGTATCCCTTTTCTTTTCTTGCCTAATTGTTCTGGCAAGTTTCAAGTACTATATTGAACATGATTGGTAAGAGTGGGCATCCTTGTCTTATGATTTTAGAGGAAATACTTCCAGTTGAAAGACCTCTACAAGGAAAATTGCAGGATGCTGAACAAAGCAATCAAGGATGACACCAAAAAATGGAAAGATCTCCCATGTTCATGGACAGAGAGAATTAATGTTGTTAAAATAGCCATACTACCAAAAGTCACCTACAGAAAAAACAATCCTAAAGTTTCTATGGAAGAACAAAAGACCCAGAATAGCCAAAGCAATTCTGAGCAAAAACAGTAAGGCTGGAGACATCATAATACCTAACTTCAGATTATACTATGGAGCCACAGTAACATACCACTTGGTACTGGCATGAAAACATATGTAGACCAATGAAAGACACAGACACCCACACAGCTATGGTCATCTGATCCTTTGGCAAAACTGCCAAAAAGTTAACATTGGAAAAAAGATAGCCTATTTAACAAAAGGTGCTAGGAAAATTACATATTCATACGTAGAAACTAGGTCCCTATCTCTCACTCTGCACAAACATCAACTCAAAATGGATCAAAGACCTTGAAATAAGACTAAAACTTTTCAACTACTAGAAGAGAACACAGGGGAACAATCCAACATACAGGCTCAGGCAGAAAGTTCCACAATACAACTCCTATAGCTTAGGAATAATACCAAGAATGAATAAATAGGATGGCATCAAACTACAAAGCTTCTGCACAGCAACGGAAACAATTAACAATGTGAAGAATGAACCTAGAGAAGGAGAGAAAATCTTTGCTCTCCAACAGAGGATTAATGTCTAGAATATACAAAGAATTCGAAAAACTCAACACCAGAGAAACAACCCATTCAACAAATGGGCAAATAAACTAAATAGATGTTCCTCAAAACAAGAGGTATAAATGACCAACAATTATAAGAAAAAAATGTTCATCTCTCATCAATGAAATGCAAATCAAAACTCCACTGAGATTTTATCTCAGCCTAGTTAGAATAGCAATCATCAAGCATACAAATAACAGATCAGGAATTGTGGCTCAGTGGTACAGTGCTTCCCTAGCTTGTGTGAGGCACTGGGTTCAATTCTCAGCACCAAATATAAATAAAGAAAATAAAAGTCCATCAACAACCAAAAGATATAGATATCTTTTTAGAGCACCCTGAAGTAAAGTGTGTGTGTGTGTGTGTGTGTGTGTGTGTGTGTGTGTAAAAACAAAAATGCTGGAGAGGATGTGGGGTAAAAGGAATACTTACTGTCGGTGAGAATGTATGTTAGTATAGCCACTAAGAAAATCAGTATGGAGGTCCCGCAAAAGACTAGGAATGGAACCACCATATAACCCAGCCATACCATTCCTCAGTATTTACCCAAAAGAACCAAAGTCTGCATGATATGGAGATATGTGCAGACCCATGTTTATAGCAGCACAATTCACAACAGCCAGCCTTTGGAACCAGCCTAGTTGTCCACCAATAGAAAAATGGATAAAGAAAATGTTATATACAGACACAATAGAATTGTACTCAGCCATAAAGAATGAAATTGTGTCATCTGTAGGCAAATCGGTGAATCTGGAGAGCAGCTTGTTACACAAAATAAGCCAAACGCATAAAGTTGAGGGCCGTGTGTTTTTTCTCTTATGTAGAAACTAGAGGGGAAAAAATGAAATAAAAGGAGATCTCATAAAAAATAGACAAGAGACAAGGAGGATAAAGGAAGGATATTGGGGAGGGCAAGGCAAGTACTGGGAGTAAAAGTTATTAAAGTCTGTTATGCACACATGCCAATGTGTCACAATGAACCCACTATTCAATGTAATTAGCCATGCATTCAAAAAAAGTATGTAGTGGAGTTGAGGTTTTTAAATGGTAAGTGCATTGAATACTGCTCTTTCATAGAAGTTTTAAACACTATACATGTATGGGATATTTAGGAGCCAGGACCTGAGTAGCCTCAGCCTGTAAATACCTTTGTGGTCACATTTTCTAGTCAAAGGGGATCTCATAAAAGCAATTCCAAGCATGTGCTGACTTCCCTGCCATTTCTCAAGCTGTGTATCTGCAAGTCAAGAGTGAACAGCTCTCTCACCTTTCACACACGAGCTGGGAACAGTAGCCCAGCAGATGTGATTCCATTCGCCTATTGCAAAGTCCTTTGGGAAAACAGGACTAAATTATAGCCTCAAAAAACTTTAGGTGGAATTTCGAAATATTAATTCAAACAGTATCCTACCGGAAATTCCCTAGAGTACAACGTGAATGTAAGGTTGGTGGAGGAGACACAGAAGCAAGAAGGAAAAGGGTGCGTTGGGGGAGAGGTGGGGAAGGGGGGCCTGAAATGAAAAGCCAGGAGCATCACAACAGTGCACTCAAAATTATTCAGGTACAGATTCTGTCAAAGAATGGACAATGGGCCCCAAGGGACAAGCATCCTCATTCTCTGAAACAGAGGAGTAACTCTGGAGGCCAGTCAATCACTCTGGACCCTTAGACTTGTGAAAGGATTTATGCTGGAGTAACCCCTCCCAATCAGAGGATAGCACCAAAGGTGACATCTACTGGGCATTGACAAAGTATAGTCAAGCAGAAAAATTCTACCTAGTGTACAATTTTGCACAATTTAAAAACATGTGCTTGGATTTCTTTTGGCCATAAAAAGGCTCCACACACAAAAGGGACAAACACATATACCAGGAGCCTCTCAATCTTCCCTTATTTTTACCTAAACCTAAACCTTTGAGTAAATGTAAGGACCTGAAAACTCCAAACTGAGTATCCTTTCCAGACATACAGTTCCAAAGTTAAGCTTAGGAGCCAGAAGGGTTGAAACTCTAATTTTCCCCATAACAGTCCTATGTGATTTTTTTTTTTTTTTGTACTGGGGATTGAACTCAAGGGCACTCGACCACTGAGCCACATCCCCAGCCCTATTTTGTGTTTTATGTAGAGACACGGCCTCACTGAGTTGCTTAGCGCCTCGCTCTTGCTGAGGCTGGCTGTGAACTCGCGATTCTTTTGTCTCAGCCTCCCTAAGTGCTGGGATTACAGGCAGGTGCCACTGCGCCCAGCTCCTACGTGATCTTCGACTGTGGCGCCTGAGCATTCTGTGACATTAGACCCCATGAGTTACATTTCTCCCAGCAGAAGGGCTGTCACAGCTGAACCCTGGAGCTTCAGGACCTCAGGTGGGATTCAGCACAAAGAAAACCCCAGGACAACCCTCTCTCCTTCAGCTCTCCGCTTACACCCTCAGCAGAGCTGGCCATGCCTCATTCCACACAGACAGGAAGCTTGGTAGTGCAGTCACAGCCTCAGGACCAGACTCCTCCCAGATGTGAGCAGGTGGGGCTCCAGGCGACGACAGAGGTATTCTTGTGCAACCCATCCCCCACACTCAGCTCTATTCCTAGAGTTTGCGCTGCCTTCTCACCTACATGCGGAAACTACCTGGCAATCTGGAGCCTCCGGCAGGTAGGCTGTAGATAAATGGCATCTCCTGTATGAGGGCAGTTCCACTCAGGACTGGAGGTGACTCTAGAGTCTACGTAACTATAGCAAACCACGCACTGTGGTGTACATTGTCAAAGTGAACTGTTAAACTTTTGTTGTCACTCAGGACCAAGCCCTGGTATGCACACACCCAGATCAGTGCCATTTGACTGCCCAATGCCTTTCCCCACGTCAATCTGTCCTCCGAGTCATTGCCTGATCAATCTTCCCAAGATACAACTTAGAAAACTATATTGCTTTCTACTTTGAATGTAGAATACGAGTTGAAACTTTTATCCAAGTCTACCATTCAAAACTGCGAGAGCCTGAATGCATACGTCCCCCCCAAATTCATGTTGAAAACCTTAACCTCTCGAGTGTAGTATTAGCAAGCAGGGCCTTTGGGGAGATGGATTAGGTCATGACAAGAGACCTTGTGAACAGAATTAGTGCCCTTATAAAGAAGGGCTTCCCGCCCTTTCCAGCACAGGAAGACACAGCAAGGAGATGCCATCTATAGGAGGCAGGCCCTCACCAGACCTGGAATCTGCCCATGCCTTCAGCTTGGACTTCCCAGCCTTGAGGATGGTGGGAAATACATGTGGATTGCTCATAAGGCGCCCCCCTCCATAGTATATTGTTACAGAATAAGACAAAACACCCTGTAAACTGCACCAGGACCCTGAAAAGAGCACCAGCTACTCATCATCTGCCAAGCCATACCCTCTGTCAGGGTACCCAGGAGCCCCACACCATCTCAGAGATCTTATGCCCCACGTCTTTTCACGGTCCCTGCTCCCCTTCCAGCCTGGAATCCTTCACACCTACACAACTCTGCCAGTTTTTGAAGGCCATATCCTTCCAGGAAGTCTTCTCCATCATTTCCTCAAGCTCACCACACAACTCCAATTCTCTGATCCCTCACGAAATTTGATGACTCTGCCAGTTGCCACCGCACATCCCATTTTAGAATGTTCTTTGGTTTCATGTTTATCAGGTTTGCTCTCTAAATTATACATTTCTTAGCAATGAGATCCATGATTTATTGTTATTTTTTATTTCTTGAAGCCAGATGCATCTGTCAGGTATACCAGCATCTGCAGGTAAAAGGGAAAGAACTGAGAAGGAAGAAAGACCAAAGAGAACAGGAGGAAAGAACAGGCAAAGGTAGGAAGAGGTTGAGTTGAAGATTTACCCACACTAAAATCATCATTTAAAAATACTAGATGAGAGGGGCTGGGATTGTGGCTCAGTGGTAGAGCACTTGCCTCGCATGCATGAGGCCCTGGGTTCGATCCTCAGCACCACATAAAAATAAACAAAACAAAGATATTGTGTCCATCTGCAACGAAAAAAATATTTAAAAAAAAATACTAGATGAGAGGCAGAGATGGGGTTATTTGGTTATTTTACTACTGCTAACCAATATACTCCAATATCATTTGAATGCACGCCTGTAATCAGCTTCCCACTATACCCTGAATTAATTTCTACATATGCCATTTTTCAAATATATGCAGATGATAAACTTTGGAACAAGGCTAAACATTCACACGTAATGGAAGACTGATATGCAACTTAAGTAGAACACCATAGGCAAAATTTTCTAATAAATCATTCCAAATCACTGTGGTACTATGAAATTTTTTTTTTTTAAGAACCTCATTTCCAAGTAAAAAGGATGGAAAACTCAAGAACATGCCAACCTATCTTCACCCTATTCCTTGTTCAAGTTCTCAAGTCATGTGACAACTGATTTTGGAGGGTCATAGTGGACACTGCATCCCTGGATCCCCTGTTGAAAACAGAGGCGTTCTTTCCCGGGCTGCTGGAGCATCAGCTGCTCACAGCCGGATGCCTCTGGGGATTGACCTCCACTGAAGGGAGCTGCCAGGCATAAAAGCCTGGCCCCTGGCCAGGATGCAGACAACTCTGAATGGCCATCCAGTCCAGGCCTTCCTGAAGGGCCCGCCCCCTCACAGTCCTGTTTGCTTTGTCCCTGTCCTGCTCCCTACTCCAAACCAGTACTGCTCCCAAGAGCATTCCAATAGAACTCCTCCTGTGCAGCTCTCCAGCTCAGTCCATTTCCCAGGGAACCTGACTTGAGAGGAAGGCTAGGAATTTTACGAACTCTTTCCTAAGTGTTTAGGTGGTCCAAGCAAAGGAAAATAAAAAAATCTACCTCCCTTCCTCTGTAATGCACACAGCATAGAAGCCACCTAATATCTATGACTGTGGAAGCAGACCAAGAAAAGGCATTTCCCCTAGCAGTTTACCTATTATCCGTTAGTGATTTTTTGGAATCCACAGGCACAGGCATAGCAAGCTGCATTACACCAAACCACCCCTTCCAAAGCCATCCTTTGTATTAGAATTTACCTGTCCAATCTTCTAGTGCTTTCATCACATGATTTTGTTCAGAAAAATGACAATTTGTGAGTGAATCAGCTGGGCCAAATGGCACCACCCAACATAGGAAAAAAGATTTGTTTACAAACTATTTCAATATATAGGTTGAGCAACCCGAATTCAGAAATCCTAAATCTGAAATGGTCTAGAATCCAAAGCTTTTTGAGTTGCCAACATGAAACGTGAAAAATTCCATAGTATGAGAATTTGTTTCACACACCAGATTCTTTTAAACGTTATGTAACTTACTTGCAGTTTATGTGCTTAAGGTGCATATGAAACAAATTAATTTTGTGTTTTAAGTAAAACTCCTTTCTAATTCATTAGTCTGTCCAAATTGGTGGGTTACTATGGGATTTTTCTTAAGTCCCATCCCCAGGATACCTCATTATGTATATGCAAGTATTCTATAATTCAAACATTTTGAGAAAATCCAAAGCATTTCAGATGAGGGATGCTCAATCTGTTTCTGTTCAGTTACCAAAGGTTGTAAAGTGAGCCACAACAGCCGTGTCACATAAGATGACCATAAGTACGTGAAATGAGAAGCCACAGAAACCATTTCCCCCAGCAAATTGGTGCAACCACTCTTGAAAGCAGTATGGAGATTCCCCAGAAAACTTGGAATGGAACCACCATTTGACCCTGTTATTCCACTCCTTGGTATATACCCAAAGGACTTAAAAATCAGCATATTATAGTGTCCACATCAGTGTTTATAGCAGCTCCATTCACAATAGTTAAGCTATGGAACCAACCTAGGTGCCATTCAACAGATGAATGGATAAAGAAAATGTGGCACATATGCACAATGAAATATTACTCAGCCTTAAAGAAGAATGAAATTATACCATTTGCCGATTAATGGATGGAACTGGAGATTAACATGCTAAGTGAAATAAGCCAATCTCCAAAAACCAAAGTCCAAAGGTTTTCTCTGATATGCAGATTCTAACACACAATACAGGGGTGGGAGGGAAGAACAGAAGTTCACTAGATTAGACAAAGGGGAATGAAGGGAAGAGAAGGAGAATGGGAATAGGAAAGACAGCAGAATGAATCGGACATAACTTTCCTATGTTCCTATGTGAATACACAGCCAGTGAAACTCCACACCATGTGCAACCACAAGAATGGGAAGTTATACTCCATGTAGGTAAAATATGTCAAAATACATTCTACTGTCGTGTATAGCTAAAAGAAGAAATAAACATTTTTTTTAAATAAAACTACTTCCCCCAGAGTATGAGAACTATGATCACAATGCGAGTCTTCACTCTTGGCTGCGGCATATGAAATGCAAATAAACTGTACCTGGTTCTCTATGGCTTTCCTGTTCCTGGGGTCGCTCACCACGGACAGCTGCAACTCTGCCATCTTCTTCATCTTGCTGTCCATGTCGATCTTCTGAAGCAGGCTTCTCGTCTGGCTCTTCAGCAGCCTCACTGTGTCCTCCTTCCCATGCTTCTTTGTAAAAAGGGATGCACACGCGGAATGTATGGCAGTGACCCAGTTTTCCAGATCTGTCTGGCTAGTGGCCTAAACACAGAGAGGGAGGAGACGGTTGGAAATTACTTCCACACGAAGGTTCTCTCCAAAATGGCAGGCTGGGTTCTGAGGTATAAAATCCAGGAAATACCTGCATTTCATAAAAACAGTTTAATTTCCAAAACACACCCCACCACTCAACTTGGGTTCAGAGGACCTGAGAGAATGTGGATTGCAAAGCAGAAATAACCATGGAGCCCGAACCACAAGCAGCCAGAAGTGACAGAGAATGAGGCCATATCTACTCAGTGCTCCACCGTACCACTCGCTGAGCAGCTGCCTCTCTGCAAAAATCTAATAGAAGATAATATTGGGGCTAAACACAACATCTGGATATAAAAATATTTCTATTGTGTGGCTTCAATTATGAAACATATCAATAAAAGAATATAGGGAGAAAATGCACACTCATGACATTAAAGTAGACATCTTACTGAGCATGTGTAACAGTTTCTCTTTCTTTTTGGTAACTTCAGATGCAAAGACCATGTACTATTTTTACAAAAAGAATATTTTAAAACCTATAAGGAAAGCCTAAAAAAAGTGGAATGTACAAATATAGATGACTTTAAGAAGGCAGAGAAGTACTTTCATTTGCCTGATGTCCAGAAACATCCTTATACATACAAGCCAAGGAGTTGTTCTTCCATGCGCCTCCAGGATCATCAAATAGAACCAATTGGGAAAGTCTTAAAACTAGGAATATTCTGCCTGAACCACAAAATATTAGTTTCACACTCACTCCTAAGAAGTCCACGCAGATTGAACCTAAGGTGTTTCCCTGCCCACAGTTAAAGTTAACATCAATTCATTATTTTGCTTTAAAGTATTATGAAAGGTGTCATAGGATCTTTCTGTTAAGAGGAGGAAAATCAAACCTCAGGCCCTGACTCCTATCAGTCAAGTCAATATGGGGACAGCAGTAAGGCTATTCTCAAGAAATCCTATTGCAGTGGGCACTAGGGAATTCTAGACTCCCAAAGTTTGCCTAGAGAACATTTGTTCTGCAGGGCTTCTGAGAGGACCCAGGACCAACTTTACCAGAGATCTAAACCAGGACCTAGGAGGTTTCTCATAAACCCTCCAGCCAGATACAATCTACAGCCAGCATAAAGCACTAAGCTTGGATTAGGAGGCATTGGAGAAGCACATTGCATTTCCTGACTGTCACTCCCAACTCTTTTGGGTGAGCTAACGATAAGAATAGTTAGAATTTCTTAGCCGAATGTGGCGGTGGCACCTGTAGTGCCAACCACTTGGGATACTGAGGCAAGAGAATAGTTTAAATGCAGGAACTTGAGACCAACCTGAGCAACCTAACGAGACCCCATCTCAAATAACCGTAATAATTTCTTTAGCACTGAACACATGCATATGATGCTATTTACCCTTAAAGCAATCCTGTAATGTACTATAAACATATATGCTAAGGGTCTGAAGCTCAGAGAAGTCCCCAGAGTGCTCCATGATGACATACCTACCCAAGCACAGCACCAGAGTTCAAATGTAAGGTTGACCCAGTACCTGAGGCTCAGCACCACTATGCTCTACCACTCTGCCTTTATGACTAGAAAGTTGCTAAAACTTCCAACAGCATGTATCCTGAATTTTCACTTTGCAAGGCCACTTCCCCAGGGAAACAAGACCTCACAGCACTCGTCTAGGAGGTTTTTCCTACAAAGGCGCTTCTTTGACTTCCACTGGAATTCTCAGGAGCCTGATTCTCCCTCCCATTGTTCTCTAGGCTTCCTTTAAAAGGCCTCAGCTCTGCAAATCTGTGTTCTCTATATGGTGAGTGGTTCTAGAGCAGGGACCAGGATGCTTCTCTGTGTCCTGTGAGCATCTCATGGGCTACAGTCTGACACTTGATGGGAACCTGAGAAATGCCAACCACACCAATGTCCACACTGGCCATGGTACCACCACACTGGCATTTAGCACCACAGTCCGCTGCTCAAGTCCTAATCCAAAGCCCAGCTAAGTGTTTTTGCCTTTTAACTCTGTTCCCTCTCATCACAGGCCAGCACCTCAATCCTCCATTCGGAAATCCCCAGCAGTACCTGGAAAAGGTAGACATCACCAAAGGAGTTGCTGAGGCAGAACACGTTTTCCTTCTTGGGATGCTCTGGGACGGACTGCACTATGCTCTCCTCTGCAAAGAGAGCGCACCGTGGGGCAGTGCTCTGATCCGTGGAATTCTTCCCGTAGGTCTCGTAAAACAGCAGGGTACAGCCTGGGAAAGAGAGAAGCAAGCTAATGTCGCTGCCAAAAGACATGAGGGTCAGGTAAAGGCACGAGAGGTAAGTGATGCCTGCAAATAAGACCACCAGCCCTGAATGAGGCTGTCATTTACCACAAAAGGGCAACCAAGACAGAGGGCATCTGAAGTGGGCCTGCCTGTCTATACTGGCAGGCACAGGAGTACGTTTTTGTAAATGTGTCAGCAACAAGGTGGGCTTAACTCCGCTGGGTACTCTGAACACGTGGGCTCAGCCAATCCCCACGGGGCCCTATAGGAAGGAGGTGGTTATTCACCCACTCTTCAGATGAAAGTCCTGGAAGATGGACTCCCTGCACAGACCCCATAGCTGGCAGTGGTGGACGGGGCTATCAACTCAGGCCCTCTGGCCCCAGCACCCTTGTTCTTAGGCAGAATACAGTATTATTTAGGATGTATTTATTAAATGTGGGAGGCTAAAGAAAACTCCATATTCATTAGCTATACATACAATCTGTGGTAACAAGAAACTATACCTAGGTATCTTTGCCATTTCTAAGAAAGTGCCCAGTTTATCCCCCAAAAGCCACAGCAAATAATTTACTTTTAATGTATTCTCTTATTTCACAAGTGATAGGAAATATAGTAATCTTACTAACTTAGGCTAAGGGAGAAACGTGAAACTAAATATTCCTGAATTTTAAATATTACTCTAAAACTGTTGCTACCTGTGCTTTTAAGTATTCATTTCCCCACTAATTAAATTAAGCTAATAAAGAATTGCTGCTAAGACAGGCTTGGGCACACAGCATGAATGAGGTGGTTACCATTTACATGCTCAGCAAATACCTCTCACCTCACAGTGGAGACGCTCCAGCCAGCGCTCACCTGCTTGAGAGTTAGCAGGATCCACTTAATGGCATTTCATCCTGCTATTTGTGTCCTCAGTCATAAGAGTTTAGGTGTTTTGAAAACAGTTTCAGTCTTGCCAGTTTCACTGCTTCCTTTAAAAATAAGTCTTAATCTGAGCAAACAGCATGACGATGCTGGCCCAAGCCTGGACTTTAGAACTGCCCCTCCTGAGCTCAAGAGGCACTGAGCTGTCTTCCTCCCGCACAGGCAACGCACCCAGGGGCTGCAGGTAGAGCCCAGTGCTACAGCATAAGCTTAGCATGCTGGAGCCCCTGGGTTTGATCCCCAGCACCAGAACCAGAAAACCTCACCCCAAAGGCCACACGTGCTCAAATACTAAGGACAAGTGAAACAGCAAGAGATTAATGGCCAGCATTGCTTCTTGAGGGTCTGAGTCTTTCTCTTTCCCCAGCCCATGATTAGAAACAATACATTTCTAATCTCTCCATCAGGAAAGGCTCAACAATCCCTACTGCCGAACACAGCGGGGTGAAGGCCAGAGAGCAAGGCTAGATGCGCCCAGGCCCACATTCTTTCCAAGGGGTTAATGTTTTCTTCCCAGTTTCCCTACCATTGTATCCCAAAGGCCATGATCTGAGTCATTACATCTAGAGGAAATGAACACAAGCCCTGGACACATGCCAAGATGTTGCCAAACACCCCATCAACACCAGACCACAGCTCATGTGGATGTTTCACTTTACAGCCGGGCCAGGATGTAGTTCCATATGAAGAATTTTGTGCCAATTGAATTTAAAGAACAGAAAAAATCAATCTTAACTCTGTTACATCAATGTTAACTTAAAGGAACTCTGCCTCTCGAGGGGGTCACAGGGCTGATGGAAAGGGACTGATCCATGTTGATGAGATCTCCCATCCACCCTGTCCAGGGCCCACCAGGCACTGGTGTTCACCTGGAGGGAGGACAGAGGGTATCCTCTTGGCCACAGCAGCAGAAAAGAAAAATACATTGGAACAGCAGTGGAAATACAAGAATAGACGAGGTGATAATAGAAATATCTCCAGTGGAAGGAGAGCAGTTAGGCTCAGTCCTCCCTCAAGGCCACCTTTTCTTTAAAAGCTCTGTCACACTTCTCCCTTCATTTCCTGCTGCTGGCCTGTCTCAGGGCAGAACCACTGGCATCCTCAAAGTAGCTGATCCACTCCTCTCCTGATGCTGGACACAGTCTGATGTGCATTCGGAGGGACATCATTAATGACCTTGCCAACAATTTGGCCCAGGAAGTCCCTGTCAACTGCATGAAAATTCACTCATTAGAAAAGACCAATATGAAGCAGAATCACCCTCGTTAAGAATGCATTACATTCTCCAAACCCTGAAAGACATCTGTGCACCCTCAGCACACCTGCACATTCAATGGAAGCAGCACCAGGTAGTTTGCTCACTGCTCTCTCCAGCAACCTGTTTCTGATTTACTTACATAGATACTTTGAAAATGATTTGAGAATATGTTTATAATTCTGCTGAAATATTTGTGTGAATCTACACAAACATATGACTTGAAGGACGATAAACCAAATAGGTAAGTCTGAGCACTACAATATTGACTTTAAGCCAAGGAAGTGGAACTTGACATATTGAATTCCCAGAGGAAAAGGTGCAGAGAGCCACATAGGAAAGGTCATGCTGGGAAAAACATCTTTATCACATAGTGAGCCTTGGCTGCAAAGGAAGTGAGGAACGAGTGTTTGATAACATTTACAAAGCACCGTTTGTATGTGGATCGTGAAGTGCTTTACAAGCAAGCTCTGAGAGCAAAGCACAGATCTCTCAGGGGTCCAAGAAAACTCAGGCCTTTCCCGTCCCTTTCCCTTTCCTTTCAGCAGCTGGAAGTTCTGGCTTACCTTCCAGGGGAACACAGGAACCTGGCAGTTGGGCTGGAACCTTCCTGCCCTGAGGTTATTTCTGAATTCTCCACCATCACAACCTCCAAGAAATCCCCACCAACTGGCCCTGCACAAGTGCTGTCTGGAGCGGGGAAATCAGGAAGGTGGTGTCTTTCCACCTGCCCACAGCTCCAGTTGTGGTGGTGGTCACACTGACGTAGAATCCCCTGCTGTCCTTTAGTGTGTCTTACAGAATGATGTCAAGGTGCCTTCTACCACACTGCTGCTCACTCTCCCCCCAGTTCTACCGTCTCCAGGACACACAATCCTTCCATAGGGCCTGGCTCCAAACCCTTTCACCGTCACTCGCACCTGGCTTCTCAGGTAGGATGTGGCCACAAGCCCCAACATCAGCCCCGCATTGTGGAGATGCCACAGGAAAGCAGGGAAGAACTTCCCAAAGCGTCAACTTTAAGAAACAAGCTTGAAGAAAATGGATACATGATGTATTATGGCACAAGACACCACATTCTCCCTCTTGAAAGTAGGCAGCAGCTTCAGTAGGTGGTTTGCAAATGATTCCAGTGACTTGCTCCCTGGGGGACAGGTTCCCTGGCCTGTCCAGGCAGGGAGACTCCAGGTAGAGCCTTTCCGAGAATCATTTTCTATTTCTGAGCAACTCTCCTGAAATACAGTGCCCACAAGGAGGGAAACGGCCGATGCTGACCAGAGCAAAGGATGCCACTGTCACCTCATGTGAAAGAGACCTGGCACCGCAAAGGATGGCATCCCCTCCTTTATACGTTTGCTCTTTACTTTAGTGATAACACCTTGGAAATGCCTTCTGAATGGCCTGCAGATTTAGCCCCCAAATCTTTTCACTTACTTGCTGCCATGTCTCCCTGTCCACCCCTGGGGATCTCTTTTGACTTCAATCTTTAAGCAAAGCTTTCTTATTCCTTCAAAATTTGAACTTACTGGATTTAACCCACTGTTCCAACTTTCTGAATTTCTGCTCTTACAATATGAAAGCCTGTCTGCCCAGTATCCAAAAATGAGGTACGTTCTCTTTCCCAGTCATAACATACCACAGGGATCCAAATCTGGGGTTAGAAAAAAGACTAGTGTGTGCAGGTTGTTGGGTCCTTGGGTGTACACACACACACACACACACACACACACACACACACACATACACACACACACACGTGCACAGCTCACTCACTGGGGGGAAGGTGTAACTTACAGGGAAAATGTCTCCACAGGTACACGTTTACCAGGGAGGCTCATGGGTCATCAAAAACTGAGGCCTGCCCTCCAAGGCTGGGGGTGGAGCTCAGTATCTAAATGTGGGGCAAAGGAAAGCGGGGAAGGGGCACTTCACACGCACTGGCTGCTGATGCGGATCCTGTTTCTGCCCTCTTCCATGATTGGAAAGGGTAGGGTGTCACCTGATGAGGAGCTCTGACTTGTAATGTCACATTCGTTCCTCTGACAGAGGCACAGGGGGCTCCACAGAAATGCGGGGTGGGGGGCTGTTCTCCTGTTTGCCTCTGTGTCAATCAGCACTGCATAGATTGAGGGCACCCCACCTCCTTATCCAGATGTCCTCAGATCCACACAACTACGAGGAGCAAAGCAATTCTAATTTTCTAATGGCAGTGCTTGTGAGAGACTCTTACCATCTCAACAACAACAAAATAATCCTTATTTCTATTTCCTTCACATTAAAAAGAAGAGAACTAGGGGTGTAGCTCAGTGGTAGAGGGCTTGCCTAGCATGTGTGAGGCCCTGGGTTCAATCCCCAGTACAGGGGGAAAAAAATCAGCAAAAGACAGACAGACAAACAGACAGACAGACAGACAGACTGACTGCACTGAGAGTGTAGCTCAGTGGTGAGGTATTGGCTTAGCACAGGCAAAGCCCTGGGTTCAATCTCCAGGGAGGGAGGGAGGAGGGAGGGAGGGAAGAGAGAAAAAAAGAAAGAAAGGAAGGGAGGGAGGCAGGGAGGGAGGGGGAGAGAAAGAAAAAGAAAGAGAAAAAGAAAGAAAGGCAGGTATGTTGTTACACTAGGGATAACAATTAGACTTTCTTAGTTCATAAATGTGAAATGATACAAATCCAATAATCCAGTTGATATTCAAGCTAGGAAGAGAACCACTTTCAAGTTCTGAATGTACACAAAATGTGAGATTTCTGAACTACATTTAGCAATTCATTTAGTTTTGTTTGGAATTTTTGTTTGCTTTTCTTTCCCAAGAAGCAGGACAAGTGTCAAAGAGTAGTACAATACATACATACAAAATGATGAGCAATCACTTTTAAATGAACTATTTATCAGACTAAGAATACAAATACTAAGTGAACCATATTATACAGGTTTGGCAAAATGCTTGTGGTGAAGCATGCCATGAGGTTCTGTATGGAAACCCTGCTCGGGAACGCCAGTCAATGCGGACCTCACTGGCACTTCCTAGGCAAGCACAGTGAAGACAGGGACGGCCTGCAGCACACCCGCAGCATGTAGCAGGACACTCACCTTTAAGAGTTACCCAGTACTGTTTCCACTTCCTCCGCGCCACCAGCTCCAGCTTCCTCTCCTTCTGCAAAGTGACAAGGGGTTTAAAGAAGAGCCACCCAGCTTTCCGGACCACTCCCTGTTCCTTCTCAAACAGCAGATCCAGTTGCTCCAGCGAGCTGAGTGACTCGCTGCTGGACTCGACAGTCTCCGTGGATGTTTCTGTGTGCTCCGGGTTGGTCCTGCTCATTTCCAGCTCTCTCATGAAATTCTCGTAAATGTTCTGCTGGAAAGGATCACTGCCAATCGCCTGAGCAGATTCGCTCCTCTGAGACAGGACTTGAGCCGAGCCCCCTGGCCACAGCAGTGCAGAGACCTGAGAGGGCATCTGCACATCTGCATTCAGCCCATCAGAGCGGCTGTCAAAGTAGTCGCTGCCCTCCTTGGACCTCGGCTCCTGTGCACAACACAAAGGATCACACATCAGAGGTCCCGGCACGCAAAGCATCCCTCCTTCTACACAGCCTCAGTGTAATATGGGTGGTAGGCAATTCTTATAATAAAATTCTTATAATAAAAATACATCTTTAATCATCCTATCTTCAAGAGAGAAAGAAGTTTAGAAACCAGGTTGCCTGGAGTTGGGATGTACCTCAGTGGTAGAGCACTTCCACCCAACCCAATATTTATCAGTAGCACAGACACTTAGAGAGGTAAATAAATGCCACAGGCTCTCCTAAATCTAACCTGCACCTAGCATCAAGAAACTAACTAGTATAGTCAACCCACACTAGCAAAGATTTCTAGAATGATATATATTTTTTTTTTGACTGTGAAGTCAATGACTTTCAGGAAAAAATTCACTCTCTTAAAATCTATTTTTTACATCATGTAAAAACTAAGTTATAAAGTCACTGTTTCCAGGGCAGGGTAGGGGGATAAAGATGTTGTTATGTAAAACCATGCAAACTTCTCTTCCTCTCCTGTGATAAACAGTCCTCAGCTTCTGGCCAATTGCCAGGGACTAGTCTTTGGACTTCAGGATCTCTAGTTTATTTGCCCAGTTCATATAATAAACACCACAGCCCAAGGATTCCCTATCCACCACGGGTACTGCCAGTAATTGTAGTTTTTCTTCATAATTTATATTTTTTACCTAATGAGGGAATTTCTTCCATGAAAAAAAATTTATTCATTCACATCTTTCCATTTGAGTGCCTATTAAGCCGAAAGTGAACTTAACTCCTGACCTGAAAAGCATACTGACATTCCACATTCACAGCTTAGATAGGCAATGGCAGAGAAAAGCTAAGTATATTCAAGTCCACTCAACTGCAACTGGACTTTCAATAATATTTCCCTACACATTAAAATAAAAATGGGGCTAACTGGGTCAAGAACCATTGATTAAAGGGATTATTTTGAATATTCCTCTGTGTGGACAGATTCTCTTTTCAAAAATTTCATCCAGAAAACTAATAGCATTTACTTGTCTTCTATAAGAAAATCATTATCATGCAACTGAGGAGTGTTTCCAAATGCCCAGGAGCTATAAACAACTGAGCCCCAAACACAGCTATTAGTAATGAAAATATTATTTTCCACTGTGTTTACACTATGTCCCCTGGTCATATTTCTTTACTCACTGATGCCAGTGTAGAACAAAGCAAATAAAGGAGCCACTGTGAGTCACTTAGGAAACTTTCAAAATACTTTCAGAATTTTGTCACTTTGTTGAACTTCAAAAACTCCTAAGAGGTGAAGGAATACTTCTTATTTAGCTAGTGTTAACTTCATTTAGGCTACGAATTTGACTCTCTGACTCATTGCCCCAAAACACTGGGATTACTCTGTTAGCCTGAAAGAGTCATAATAGGGCGTTTCAAAACAAGCAGGACTCTGCCAGAGAAAAAGCACATGAGTGCCAAAGTTACATGTGACCTATAAAACTCTTGTTGATTCTCATTAGATAGAGACTTCAAGTTGCAGTGCTGTTCAATGTTCAACCACAGTGAAGCAATTCTCCTCCCTGAGAAGTGGAGAAATAGTGCATATTAGCATTTATAACTGATTTCTAAATACAGGTGTGGATTTCCCTAGACTTTAACCAATTTCTAATCCTATAATCCTAATAGCCAATAATAACTTTTCAGGCTAAAATGAGGTCTTTAAAAAAAACAAATGTTTTTAAATAGGTTCAGAGAGAATTCTTAGCTCCTGTATTCTGGCTGTGAAACTGTAGAGCATGTTACATTTGTACGAAAGGCAAATGATTGCCATTTCTGCCTTATTGGATAATCACAAACAATGGCTAATATATCTTGATGGCTAGGGCACTTAGCCAAATAAGAGAAGGAGTTAAGAGATGTCACTTGGCAGAAAGATAAACCTGCATGCTCCAAAATGGTTAAACTCATAGAAGCAGGGCAGAAAGGAGGTTTGCAGGGTCAGGATGCAGACAAACAGGGAAAAGTTGGTCAACGTGTACAAGCTTCAGTTATACAAGAGGAATAGGTTCTGGAGCTTTAACACACATTATTGCAACTGTAATTAAATTGGTTTTCATACTTGAAATTTGCTAAGAGATCTTTTGACCACAAAAAAAAAAAAAAAAAAAATCAGGTAACTATGTAAAGTGCAAATGTGTTAACAAGCCTGCTCGTGGTGTCCACTTCAAAATGCACCTGCATTTCAATGTATCAAGCTGTTTGCTTTGAACATATACAACATCTCTTTGTCAATTTCACCCCAGTAGGCTGGGAGGGAGGATTTAACTCCTTAGAAGCTAAAGGAAAATCAGTCACACTGTTCCTCACATTCTAGGATATTGATATTGTTCACTCGCCATTTTTCTCTATTACCAAGTAAGAACCACAAGTTCTCTGTAGCAACTCCCTGAGACAACGCGGCTGTAAAAAAGCAGTGAAAGTTTAGAACCAAGAGAAACACAAGGTGACTGTGCTCTACAGCTAGGCTGTGATAAATCTGCAG